>CM076580.1:47708548-47879926 GCA_034641835.2 Pinus albicaulis
CCCATCACACTTGAAACCAAGCATGCAATCAGTGAAAAGTCAAGCTCGAACTGTGAAGCCAAAGCTTCTCCATCTGCAGATCTTCCCGCTTGCTTGTTCTTCTTCTTCTTTGGACAATTGGTAGCATAATGTCCGTGATCATGGCAGTGAAAACACTTCACTTTCTCCATATCCTGCTTCTTGCCCTTTGCACCAGAATGAGAGGTTTTCTTACCCTTCCCTTTCTTTGCTTTGGCCACCAAAGCGCAGTTTTCTTCATCAGCTCCCTTTGATGAAGATCCATCTCGAGTAGTCCTCCTTATCTCCTCCTGCATGAGATCCGCCTAAAGGCGCTCCCATCCCGGCAGCTTCTCCCGACCATTGACACTATCTTGATATGAGTGCCAAGCCTTCGGAAGACCAAGGAGAGCCCGGTCGACCATGTCCTCGTCTTCGACAGTCACCCCCACACTTCCCAGCTCATCTCTGCATTGAGTGAACTTCGTGAGGTATTTGGCGATACTGTCGCCCTTCTCCATCTTGATGTTCCCGAGCTTATCTTTGAGCGCCAGCTTCCTTTGGTCACTCTTACTCTGGAATAGATCCGTCAAAGCTTTCCACATTAAATATGGAGTAGCCTTTCCATGCAGGCCGGATACAATATGATCCTTGACGCCCTCCAACAGGATCCTTCGACACTTCGCCATCTTCTTTTGCCATGCTTCGACTTCAGCAGGATCAGTGGGCTTTTGGACATCCGTATCTACGAACTCCTTCAGACCATTATCTTCTAATACTGCCTCCATGCGATCCTTCCATGCAACATAATTTGAACTACCTTCAAGAGCATATTCGAGTCGCAAACCGTTGAAAGACATTTTCAACACCGGCACCAAGAAAACAAAACTGCTGCAAAATTCAAATTCCACCTCAAAGCTCAACCGCTCTAGATCTGTGAGAACAAATTATTTCTAGCACAGAGATTGACTGCAAGGGGCATTTACCAGACCTTTCACTTTCCGAAGAAAGATGAATCCGGAGGCTACCTGGCCCGCATGCAGACTCTGTCTACCGAAATAAGTTTGTAATCACCGTGATGATCAATCTCTGCTTCAATAGCTCCGATACCATGTAGAAATTTACTGAATAATGATTAATTATCCACCGATACTATCCTGATCACATACAATTCGAATTTATATGCAACACATAATCTCTTTCACTCAGATCATCAAACATGCGGAAATAAAATCAAGCGATAACACATCAAATCATCATACACATTAACACAGTATGTATGGGGAAAGCTTATAGCTGAAAACCCCGCAGCTATTGTGTATATTATAATGGAGAAATCAAGTAACCAACTCAGTACAATACTCCTCACAAGTACTCAGTACTTTCTCATACAGTTACCCACAATCTAGCTCAGTTTTGAACAGGTTACTGGTTCAAAACTCACCGCCAATTGCCTTGCCTCTATTGCGGGTTTCAATGCTATGGGATGGCCTCTTTATATAGATAAACCACCAGCCTGAACTGCGCAATCCTCATGGGCTTACTCCACCTATCTGTGTGTTGCAAATAGCAACAGTATAGTCACAACTGATAGCTAACTCCACCCTTTCATCTACCTCTTTCACTGGTCTCCATTGAACTGATCATGCACTGTAGTGAACCGATGTGTTCTTGAGTTGAATAATGAGTTACTAATTAATGAATTAAATAATATTTAATTCACTCCACTCATAACTAATTGATTAGCTAGTTAAACTAATCTCAAATAGTTCAACTAAAATAAACAGAACACAACTCCACTATCTGTCTCATTAACTCCTCCAAACTTCTGCCACTGAAGTCCAACTGAAGTCAACCATGCATGATGCCATCAAACCCTGGGGAACCACGTGATTCCTCTGTCAGATGCATGAGCCACTTCTGTAGCTCGAACTGAAGTGCTCCAAGAGAGTAAACTGTTGTTTATAGTCTAAATATTATTAAGGGTAAATAATATTTGACTTCCCTGTTTTAAGGAGAGGTAGTCAAAAAATAGACTTCGACCTCTTTGACCTCAAAAATAGAGTCTCATCTATTTTTACCAACATGACACATACTTCAAGAATCTCAAACTGGAATCCTCGAACCATGCTCCATATGTCTAAAAATAGACATAATCTAAAAATAGATTTTGTGCCAGAATTTGCCTGCCGGCCCACTTAGTGAAGGCGACTTCATTTCACTAAGCTCCATCATCTGCCGCATTTTCAACATTGAGAATCCAAGTCCTATGGAAATAACCTGCTCTTCATCCGTGTACCAAGCACGAGGTGCTTGCTTCAGCCCATACAGTGCTCTCTTGAGTCGGAAAACATGCGACTCACTGCTGAAGATCTCGAAACCTTCAGGCTGCTTTATGTACACCTCCTCCTCAATGACTCCGTTGAGGAACGCAGTCTTCACATCCATCCGATGGATGTGCCATCCCATCTGCGCTGAGAGAGCTAGGATCGTCCGTATGGAAGAGTACCTTGCGACAGGTGCAAAGGTCTCCTCATAATCGATCCCCTCGATCTGTGAGAAGCCACGGGCAACAAATCTTGCCTTGTACTTCTCCACACTTCCGTCAGCCGCCTGCTTCACTTTGTAGATACATCACAAACCCACCACTGATTTCCCCTCCGATCGCGGGACAATCTCCCATGCATTGTTTCTGACAATCGAATCATACTCTTCCACCATGGCATATACCCATGCGGGTTCCTCCACAGCTTCCTCGAAAGAGGATGGTTCTGTCACGACACATTTGCTCACAAGAGCCATGTATCCAATGTACCGGTCCGGTGACTATCTCTGTCTGCGCTGTGCTGTAGGTGGTCCTACAACCTTCTCTGCATCTTGAGCCAGTCGCTCAGCTTCTGTAGTGCGCTTGCGCCCTCTGATGGTTGGCGCTGCATGAGTGGTTCCTTCCACTCCATGAACTTCCTCTTGTGGCTGATCCACATCCGGAAGCTCCTCCTTAGGAACTAATAGCTCCTCATCTGCATGCAAGTGTGGCTCCCTCTCAAGCGAACACTTCATGGCTTTCTCCTCCTGAAATTTGATATCCCGTCGCACAATAGTCTTGCGACTGTCTGGCAAATACACACGATAGTTGTGGGGCGTATCAGTGTACCCCACAAATATCCCAACCTCTGCGGTCGGATCCAGCTTCTTTTTGGCGTCCTTCGTCACATGCATGTAGACAGGTGAGCCAAAAATCCTCAAATGAGAAATGTTAGGCCTCTTGCCAGAAAACGCCTCCTCCAGTGTACTCATGCCAAGTATCTTGTGAGGACAACGGTTCTGCACATACACTACAATATTGCATGCCTCAGCCCACAAGTGAAGGGGTAGGCCCTGATCATGCAACATCGCCCGTGCAGCACCCACGATCGTTCTGTTCTTCCACTCAGCAACCCCGTTCTGCTGTGGGTTATGGGGTGCGATGAGCTCTCTCCGAATCCCTTCTGCGCTGCAAAAGTCCTTGAATTCAACAGAGATGAATTCACCACCATTGTCCCTCCTAAGATCCTTCACATGCTTCCCCGATTCCTTCTCAACCAACGCCTTGAACTCACAGAACTTTGAATATGTCTCGCTCTTCTTCTGCATGAAGAAGATCCAGCACTTCCGAGAGAAATCATCAACAAAGATCACATAGTACTTGTGTTTTGCTGTTGAAGCTACTGAGAAAGGACCACACACGTCTGTGTGAACTCTCTCAAGGATCGTCGTGGCGCGACTATCCTTCTCGTGAAAGGTGGCTTTCACAAATTTTCCCAAGGTACACCCCTTGCACTGATCTGAATGCGCAAGAGTGCCCTTAGGAAGCCCAGTAGAAATCTGTTGCAGTATCTTCAAGGCTCCATGGTGAAGGTGGCCCAATCTCCTGTGCCACAGCTCGCCATCATCCCGGCTCACCACTGCTTCCGCCTTGCATGCCATTGCTGCGCAGCCATATACTTGCAACTGATAAAGGTTCTTGACTCGAACCCCTATCTTCCTGGTCTCTCCTATTGTCTTACTGCGCAGGAAAACCTTTCCCTCGCTGAAGACCACATCGTACCCCTTGTCTTCCAACATCGCCACAGAGATCAGATTCTTCATCAATCCTGGAACATGCAATACTTCCTTCAATACGAAGGGTTTACCAGACTCCCTCTCAAAGGAAATGGTACCGATACCGGTCACACTATATCTACCATCATCGCCCATCTCGATGTGCACTCCAAGATATTTTTCCTCCAGATCTGAAAACAGATCCCGATCTCCTGTCATGTGAAATGACACACCACTGTCCAAGAACCATACTGATCCCATCACACTTGAGACCAAGCATGCGATTAGTGAAAAATCCAGTTCAAACTGGGAGGCCAATGCCTCTCCCGCTGCAGATCCAGCAGCCTTCTTATTTTTCTTCTTCTGCGGACAATTTGTGGCATAGTGTCCGTGTTGGTGACAGTGAAAACACTTCACCTTGGACATGTCTTGCTTCTTACCTTTCGCACCAGACTGAGAAGCTTTCTTGCTCTTCCCCTTCTTTGCTTTGGCAGCCAAAGCGCAATTTTCTTCATCATATACCTTTGATGAAGATCCGTCCCTGGTAGTCCACCTTATCTCCTCTTGCATGAGATCCGCCCAAAGTCGCTCCCATCCCGGCAACTTCTCCTGACCATTGACAGAGTCCTGATAGGAATGCCAACTCTTCAGAAGACCAAGGAGAGCCAGGTCCACCAAGTCCTCTTCATCGACAGTCACCCCCACACTTCCCAGCTCATCTCTGCATTGAGTGAACTTCGTGAGGTACTTGGAGATACTGTCGCCTTTCTCCATCTTAATGTTTCTGAGTTTATCCTTGAGCGCCAGCTTCCTCTGGTCGCTCTTGCTTTGGAATAGATCTGTCAACACTTTCCACATCAAATATGGAGAAGCTTTTCCATGAAGGCTGGATACAATGTGATCCTTCACGCCCTCCAACAGAATCCTTCGACATTTCGCCATCTTCTTTTGCCAAGCCTCAACTTCAGCAGGATCAGTAGGCTTTTGGACATACTGCCTTCAAGGGCATACTCGAGTCGCAAACCGTTGAAAGACATTTCAACTCCGGCACCAAGAAAACAATCTGCTGCAAAATTCGAATTCCAAGCTCAAAAATCAACTGCTTCTGGATCTGTGAGAACAAATTATTTCTAGCACAGAGATCGAATGTAGGGGCATTTACTGGATATATCACCTTTCAAAGAAAGGATGGATCCAGAGGCTACCTGGCCCTTTACAGACTCTGTCTACCGAAATAATTGTAATCACTGTAATAGATCCCGATGATCAATTCGCTCTGATACCATGTAGAAATTTGTTGAATAATGAATATTTATCCACCAAGATTATCCTGGTCACACACTAATTCGAATTCATGCATAACACATAACCTCTTCTACAATTGATCATCAATATGCGGAAATAGAAACAGTCGCATGCGCACATAAACACAATATGTAATGGGGAAATCTTATAGCTGAAAACCCCCAGCTATTTTGTATATTATAATGGAAGAGAACATGTAACAATCTCAGTACAATACTCCTCACAAGTACTCAGTACTGTCTCCAAAAGTTACACACAAACTAGCTCAGTTTTGAACAAGTCACGGGTTCAAAACTCATCCACTATTTTCCTGCCTCTACTGCACAATCCAAGTTGGTGTAATGAGAGATCCAAGTTCGAATCCCCTTGGCTTGATCTGCGCAATCCTCATTGGCAATCTCCTCCAATGCTTGTGCAAATCTCATGCACAACTAATGTCACAACTAATAGCAATCTCACCCTTTCATCTACCTCTTCCACTGGTCTTCACTGAACTGTCCATGCACTACAGTCAACTGATGTGTTCTTTAGTTGAATAATGAGTTAATATTTAGTGAATTAAATAATATTTAAGTCACCCCACTCATCTCTAGTGTATTACCTAGTTAAACTAAATACAACTAGTTCAACTAAGTTAACCCGAACACAACTCCACCAACTGTCTCATCAACTCCACCAAACTCCGCCACTTGAGTTCTAACTGAATTCAACCATGCATGATCTCACCAAACCCCTAGGAATAGCGTAATTCCTTTGTCAAATGCATGGACCACATCCGTAGCTCCAACTGAAGTGCTTCAAGAGGATAAACTGAAGTTTATAGTCCAAATATTATTAAGGGTAAACAATATTTGACTTTTCTATTTTTAGCCTGGCAGTCTAAAAATAGACTCTGCCCAAATGTCTAAAAATAGAGGTTAACAAAAAAAAAAACAAAATGAAAAAAACTTAGAGTGCCAAAAACATGCTCAAATTTTTTTTTCTTGATTCTGCATCGCCACTTTTTCAAAATCAGGTGTTTTTCTTGATACTTCTCCAAAAAGTAGGTAAACATTGAGGCACTATTTCAATTTAACATTGTTCATGCAGAGACATTTCATACATGCTAAATATTTTCCAATCCATATGAATATGTGTAAGAAAATATAATGAATCAAGCACAATAGGGTGGAAAATACGAGCACAACTTGAATTTTTCCAATGTAAGGATTCCAATGCAATCCTTTAGCATAGGCACAAAATATTTCATGAATCCAACACAATTCACAACCCAAGCCCCAAAACTGACTCAAGATAGTTAGTGTATAAATAAACACATAAATCCTCTCTTTACAATGCTAGTCCTCCATCGAACCTAAAACTACCATGGCATATGCATCCAGTTCTCCTCCTAGATAGAAGTACCAAACGTCTAAAATTCTAGAAGCACTTCTTGTGAACAATTGAGGGGCCAGACTCATCATATTCTGATTTTGAAATCCATAGTTGCAATACACATAACAAGTGCAGATTTTTAGGCGAATCCAAAACTTTTTCCTTGATAAAAAAACAATATTTATCAAAATTTAATTTTATGAAATGGGTCCTGATGTCATTCTTATTGTGCTGGGCCAATTGTTGGGGATCTTGCTGTGGCGGAATTGTGTTTTTGATACAATCTCCCACCCTATTATCCTCCAATAATATCATGATCCTCCCTTTCCAAGAGACGATGTTAGAGGCTCCTTCTAAACATTGATCTACTCTCAATACTTGGTATGCCATCTTGCTTCCCACAAACAACCTTGTAGTCCATTTGTAGGTGAGGAAAAGAGTGGAGAAAGGAAAGAGACCCGGATAACTGATATAGGTCCACAAAAAAATAGATCAGTCACTTTAAACTCAGTATGGGACTCCTTGTGGGCTCTCACGAGTGAAACCCTTAGTATGGGACTCCTTTGTAGTCCTTTACCATTTACTGGTGAAACCCTCAATATGGGACTCCTTGCGGGCTCTCACTAGTGGTTTCTGCAAACCATAGCTAGTGATGATGTTCATAACGCTATAAGCATTTGTATTAAGGGTTATCCTGATAAATATAGGGTTAACATGCATAGGTTCAGGGTTCGAGTTCCTCTGAGCATGGCTCATTTTTTGAAGCATGAGGCACACTTGATTTCTAAGGCAGTGGAGGCCTTTAATGACTAGGACGTGGATTCCTTGAAGGCGACGTCTTGGATGGAGAATTTTTTGGGCAATAAGGAGATGGTGGATGTCTCTATGAGGATGTCAAGGGCCATGTATGCTCAACTCATGCAACAAACCTTTCAGGCATCATGTTTCTATCATATGCCGCCTCTATCATCTCCAAATTACAAGGAGGAGGAACTTGGTATGAAGATAAGTTGTGGATGATGATGTGTAGCGATCGCATTATTAGTTCAAAACGGAGAATCCAAAACTTAGATTGAGTGGCTCATGGGTTGCTGGAGTCCAAAGCTCGACACTAAAAGAAACAAGGAGTAGAGACATTGGATGGGAGGCATTTAGGAGAAGCTTAGAGAACAAGGGTTATTTTAGGGGTCTTCTTGAAGGATTGAAGGAGCATAAAAAGCTCATGGATGAAGCATTGGACTATTACAGAAATACCACACTCTTCTCTAGAGTCAAGTAAGCCTAATTTTTTTTCACATGACACAGATGATCCATATGATGCACTACCACCTTAATTTAAGTACGCATTATCAATAGTGAGAACAGTTCATAAACAAAAGAAATTCTTTTATTTATTCTATAACTGGAAACCTATTTTTTCTACATGGATGGTAAACCTGGAAAGAATATTTACCCACCCATTTGAGCGAAGAACTGGTACCTTTCCAGCACCATACCATAATATGTCGGTAGGTTAAATAATTCCTTTATTTATTCGTAAACGGGAACCTATTGTTTTTACATGGATGGTAAACCTGGCAAGAAGATCTACCCACCCTCAACACATTTGACCGAAGAACTGGTACCTTGCCAGGACCATACCATAATCTGAATACGTCAATATTATTCAATATATTCAAGAGCCACACCTGGAAAACCTCATGCAAGGGAGGACTCAGGAGCATGCCTGTTAGGATTTGAAACCGTGTCATTGTCACAAAAACTTCTTTAAGTTTCCACTAGTCCAGAGCTTGATGTACAAAGCAACATAAGTTCTTGTAATCGAATTCAAAATTGTATGCATGCTTCTCTAATATTGTTAGCATGGGGGTTGTTAAGTTCAATTTGTGTCTACAGGAGGGAGGCCAAACACACATACATGTGTGCCTCCAAGTTCTATCGATAAAAAATATATGAGTACAATGAGCATATTATGCAAAAAGGGTGGATAGCACAAAGGCTTTTGCCATAGAAACATATAAAGGGCAGGTGACATTGGGACTAAGTACTAAAACATGCTACCTATGAGCTAGTGAATCCTGTGATTTACAAAACATCTTTGTACAGACACAATAAAATTGCACCCCTTAATGAAGACACATGCCTTCATGCAAGAGTGCAGCATGAGCCTGGAAGTGAAACATAAATCAAACTATTCCTTTGTAACTTTTCAGGCATCATGCGAAGGAGTGACATATGTCTCGTCAGGAAGCACAACTAACCTATATTACCTATAAAATGATGAAAGGGTGTGAGGGGAAACACCACACCCCCACAGGATATGTAGACTTGAGACCACTGAACTCCAATAGACCCTAGCCAACAAGAGCACCCTTGATGGGCCACAACAAGTCAGCAATGGCATGGGAGTGGCAGAAAAGGGTTATTTCCAATGCCTTGCAAACAACATCACACACACCATTAGGCAAATTGAAATTGAGAAAGCCTTCTGTACTAAAGCAATTGTGTTGTGGCTGGAAATAAATAGCATCATGGATTTTTCCCATTGCACACAGAAAATTGAAACTGATATGAAAAGAAAAATGATATCAGCTTTTCCATATCAGGACAGGACAGATAACGTCAAATTAAAATGGTTATAAAATGCAAATCAATAGTGCATCTGCCATATCAGGATTCAGGACAAAGCAAACAAGATAAAATCTTCAACAGTCTCTAGGTTGGTTAGCCTTTGCAGGAGATTATTTAGTTTTGGAACCTTCTCCCTTAATGACGTCCACATGGTTATGTTATGAAACATTGTATTTAACTCTAACCTCCCCAGGTCTTGAGTTAAGTCTGTCAAAGTGTGTGGTTGTGTTATGATGTGAATGAAATCTACATTTTTATTGACGTATGAAAAATCATGGCCATGTTCAATTTGCAAAATGGCAAGGTGTGATAAAAGATGTCCACTTACTCTCCTATGTCAGTAGTTATGATTAGAGATTCCAATCAAATAGTTGATAAACTTAGTAACGATCCAATTTCAATTAACTACACGACCAAAATGGAGTATGTGATTGATATTTTGTATACTTCTTCGAGATAGGGAAGCGTAATTCATTCCCTAAGGTTCTTGAAGATGGCTCTATTTCCTATTATTCTTGGTTTCTTGTGATAGTGACCAATGTGAAGCACTCAATTTCTTTGTGAAACATAGAAAAGTATGTTTAATGGAGCAGACAATTTCTTACTTTGTGAAACATAGAAAAGTACGTTTCGTGGAAAACCTTCAAAGAGAAAAACATTTTATGTTTATTTGTTGATTCAAAACAAATTCAGGCAATTCACTCTAAGGGTAAAGATAGTATGCACTATGACTTGTTATTTACTTAGCATGATTCTATTTTTAACAAGAAAGGAAATTATTTAGTGTAGTTTTAAATAAATGTTTAATGTTGAAATTTGAATGTAGTCATTGGAAAATGACAGTTAAACAAACCAATTTCTAAATGATGCCTTGAAAGATTAAGGTTTTTGCTGTTGTTTTTGATATAATGAAAGATATATACTTCAGTAGGTGCAAAAGGCTTAAAATTGGAAACTTGAGCACTGAAACCTGCTAGTTAAATTTTCCAATCTTTTATTAACCTGTTTTTCTGGAGATTGATTGTGTTCTTGGAGAGTTATCTTTTTTTGAAGGATATGTACAACTTATTCTTGTCATATTTAGTATACGATTTAAGAAATAGACTCTGTTCTTTGGTGCGTGGCCATTACAACAAGTACTTGTTTTCACTTTCGAAGGAATAGGTATGAAAGATAAGTTTTCTTATTTGATTTTGATATGATGTTTTTCTTTTGTTTCAACAAAGTAATGCATGCTCCGGTTGAATGCATTGATGAAATTTTGTCCTTGCCCCATTCCTCATCCGATTTTGTGGGTTTGGACCTTCCACCGGATGATGATGATACATGGCTTTACAATGGAGAAGAGGATATGACTGCTGCCATGCTATAGAGACAGAAGGAAATAGATTCATATGAGAGAGATTGACTTAAGCAGAAGCAATCAAAGAATCCTACAGGGAATTATTCTACCTCAAGATAGACTATGAATGATTGTAATGTGGAAGATGTAGTGAAGAATATGCAGGAATTTGTGGATAAATTTCAAGTTATGAAGGAGCTGAAGTTCCAGGAAATGGGTAGTGCTAGTTAATATGTTTCTTTCATGTGATTGGTTGTTCTATTGCTAAATATCATTCAATTTAACTAGAAACATGCATAAAGCAATAATCCTGCCAACCTCTATAGTTTCAACATAGTTCTTTGGGCACTTATGTCTTCTAGATAGGGCTGCCATTTATGGATAGGAGTTTTTCTTACGCAGAAATAAAAACTATGTATCCTTATCAAAGAATTAGTATACAACACATGCCCTTATATGCATTGGTCCTTGGATGTTCTCATGAACCAAAAAAATATTGCCTGGATGTTGTAGAAGAATTGACATTTTCCAGCAGAGAAAGCTGAGAATATATTTTAGCTTGGATTCATCTCTTTGACAGCTACTATAGATTGGTAATGCAAGGCCCATGTTGGTCGATGTTTTCAACATAACATGGATCTAGCAACATTTACAATTTTTCCATGTAGGTGAAATATAAACTAATGTAACAATAGGAAGGTGTTGTCAAAAATAAGGTGATACGAAGGGAACCATTGTCAAATTTAGCTTCACAAGGTATCAAGCATTATACTTCCTTGTTAGTCAGATATGATGTTTTTTCGTAGGTGAGGATTGCAGTCCCAAGCGCAGCAAGAAGAAGAAGAAGAAAAAAACATGGGGCAACGATGTCGAAGAGGAAGAAGAAGAACAAAAGGAAGAGAAAGAAGAGAATCCCAATGCAGTTTCTAATTTCAATATCTCGGAGCCACTGAGGTAGAAGCTCAAGTCCAAGGGGATTGAGTCACTTTGCCCCATCCAGGCAATGACCTTTGAGATTATCTTCAATGGCTCAGACATGGGTGGTCGAGCTCGTACAGGCCAGGTTAAAACATTGGCATTTGTGTTGCCTATTGTGGAGTCATTAACAAGTGGTCCAAATGCCAAAGGTAGGAATACAGCCTATGGGAGGGCCCCCAGTGTGATTGTGTTAGTTCCAACATGAGAGCTTGCAAAACAGGTCCATGTTGACTTTGAGGTTTATGGTGGAGTTGTTGGCCTTCATTCATCCTCTGTATATGGAGGTGCTCCCTATGGTCCACAGGCATATGCATTGCGTAGAGGTGTGGATATCATTGTAGGTACACCTGGGCACATTAAGGATCATATTGAAAGAGGGACATCGAATCTGAAATCCTTGAAATTTTGTGTCTTGGTTAAGGTTGATGAAATACTAAACATGGGCTTTGTAGAACATGTTGAGACCATTCTTGGAAAATTTGAGGATGAAAGCAAGGTTTAGATGCTTCTTTTTAGTGCAACAACGCCAGATTGGGTATAGAATATTGCATCAAGGTTCTTGAAACATGACAGAAAAACTGCAAATTTTGTGGGAGATGATAAGATGAAAGATAGTAGAGGTGTGAGACACATTGTTCTTCCTTGTTTCTATTCAACAAGACCACAAGTTATACCAGATGTTATTCGCTGCTATAACAATGGGGGAAGTATGATTGTTTTTACTGAGACAATTAATGACACATCTGAACTCGCTGGATCTTTGCCAAATGCTCGTGCTTTGCATGGAGATATACAACAATCACAATGTGAAGTGATTCTTGTCAGATTATGTTCGGGAAATTTTGCACTCCTAGCTGCGACTGATGTTGCAGCACGCGGTTTGGGCATCAATGATGTCCATCTTATAATTTAGTGTGAACCACCAAGAGATGTGGAAACATACATTCCTACATAAACTACCCATGGAGACTCCAAGTACAGTATGGATTGAGACCCCTACCTTGCTCTATGTTATTCAAACGAGACTTCTTCTACAAGCCTCCATAGAGAAAGTCCTTGTAGGATTTCAAAGGCTTCTTGACTTCTTTATTCAATGGCCATCTCTACCCATCAACTCCCCCCTTTAGGTACTCTTTAAACACACCAAGGTCACTTCCTATCATCTAAACATGACTTGAGCCAAGTGAGTAGCGATAATATCTATATGCAATACATCTATGCACGTGGTCATTTGTTGGAGAAGAGTTTCACAAAAAAATCTAGAAAATATGGCAAATTATTATTTTTCGTAAATATTGCATTTATATTAAGGCAATGCATGTTTTTCCTCGCACTAGTGAGTCAAATTCAACAAGAAGTGCAAAACTCATTAAGTACTTATGTGTCAAACTTTTACAATTAAGCAATCATAATTCAAACTAATGTCAATGAGTAATCCAAAAGACATCCATAAGGATCATCTTCCTAATGTGATGATACATTTTTAAAGTTTATGATATCAATTGACCTATGTTCAAGTATGAATAATCCAAACAAGTCTCTTTTAATTTGGAATAATCTTTTCGGTAACATTCCTCTATTTTATGAATATAAACCTATTTTGCAATAAATAGACGTAGAATACAATTTATAACAAATTGCAGTTATCAATAAAGTTTCTCCTCTGTTTCTCCTCTGTTTTATTCCTGTGTAAGAAAGCCTGCTATCCATAAATGGCAGCCCTGTCTAGAAGACATATGTTCCCAAAGAACTGTGTTGAAACTATAGAGGTTGGCAGGATTACTACTTTATGCATGTTTCTACTTACATTGAATGATATTTAGCAATAGAACAACTAATCACATGCAAGAAACATATTAACTAGCACTCACCCATTTCCTGGAACTTCAGCTCCTTCATAACTTGACATTTTATCCACAAATTCCTGCATATTATTGGCTACATCTTCCACATTAAAATCATTCATAGTCTCTCTTGAGGTAGAGTAATTCCCTGTAGGATTCTTTGATTGCTTCCGCTTAGGTCGATCTCTCTCATATGAATCTATTTCCTTTTGTCTCTCTAGCATGGTAGCATTCAGATCCTCTTCTCCATTGTAAAGCCACATATCATCATCATCCGGTGGAAGGTCCAAACCCACAAAACTGGATGAGGAATGGGGCAATGACAAAATTTCATCAATGCACTCAATTGGAGCATGCATTACTTTGCTGAAACAAAATAAAAATATCATATCTGACTAACAAGGAAGTCTAATGCTTGATACCTTGTGAAGCTAAATCTGACTGTGGTTCCCTTTATATCACCTTATTTTTTACAAGCACCTTCCTGTTGTTACATTAGTTTATATTTCACCTACATGGAAAAATTGTAAATTATGCCAAATCCATGATATTTTGAAAACATCGACCAACATGGGCCTTGCATTTCCAATCTCTAGCAGCTATCAAAGAGATGAATCCAAGCTAAAAATATATGCTCTGCGTTCTCTGCTATCAAATGTTAATTCTTCTACAACATCAAGGCAATATTTTTCTAGTTCATGAGAACATCCAAGGATCAATGCACATAAGGGCATGTGTTGTATAATACTGCTTTGATAAGGATACACAATTTTTATTCCTGTGTAAGAAAACCTCATATCCATAAATGGCAGCCCTGTCTAGAAGACATAAGTGCCCAAAGAATTGTGTTGAAACTATAGAGGTTGGCAGGATTACTGCTTTATGCATGTTTCTGCTTACATTGAATGATATTTAACAATAGAACAACCAAGCACATGTAAGAAACATATTAACTAGCACTCACCCATTTCCTGGAACTTCAGCGCCTTCATAACTCGACATTTTATCCACAAATTCCTGCATATTCTTGTCTACATCTACCACATTAAAATTTAAAATCATTTATAGTCTCTCTTGAGGTAGAGTAATTCCCTGTAGGATTCTTTGATTACTTCCGCTTAAGTCGATCTCTCTCATATGAATCTATTTCCTTTTGTCTCTCTAGCATGGAAACAATCATATCCTCTTCTCCATTGTAAAGCCACATATCATCATCATCCGGTGGAAGGTCCAAACCCACAAATCAGATGAGGAATGGGGCAAGGACAAAATTTCATCAATGCATTCTTAGTATGGTAAAAGCATATGTTGGTGTATGCATAATCCTTCCAGTTTTAAGAATTAAGGTTGCAAAACCCTCTTGAGAGGACAGTAATGATCTTCTCTTGAATTTTGTGTATCCTGCAATCTTGGCTAGTGCTTTTGCAATGATATCCACAGGTGAAAGATCAGATTTCTTCACCAGATCCTCAGTTGATTGCCAAAAAATGGGAAGCACATTGCCACTGACACTCGTAATACTTTCTGCATCAGTTGAACCAGTAGCTTTAGCAACCCTCTCCTGGCTGAGGAGCAGATACATGCTCAAATTTTACACCAGCCTCCCTTTCTATCTGAGAAATCATATATTGCTTTCTATCACGCATTGAAAAACCTTTTATCCTTAGTAATGTTACTGTCTTTTATTGCACTCGGAGAACTGGTAAATCTTGATCAAGTTCCTATTTTTCGTGTGCCGGAGATTATAAATAATGGAATTATAGGACTTCTTTCATTTCATTCTGATCAGAGAAAATAGTCACTACCTGGCTTCGGAAAATATGTTCTGGTGTCGACGGTGTTACGACACAATACAGACTCTCTTTGGCTTACGACACAGGTCTGATGGGCTTATTTTTGCACAAATGTAGCCTCATCCTTTTTACATGCCATTTGGCTGCGGTAGACCATGGCCATAATAGAATCTTGGCGGATGGATTAAATCACTGATCGTTCATTAGCAACTCCCAAAAATTCTTTGAAAAGTAACTGGAGTTAAATTTTAGAAAATGCTAATTATGATCGTTCACATATATTGCTCAGCAGTTGATTGGCATGACTTCTACCTTCTGTAGAAGTACAGTAAAACTGTCATCAAAGAGAAGATTGACACTTAAATTGTGGAATTTTGGGCAAAGCAAATGCTCCATCTCAGGTAAAACCCACATTTTATCATTCCTTGAGCTTGATGGTTGTACTGCTTAAAACCCAGTTCCTCTTGGTTCAGGTAATGGTCAAGTAATTGTTCCACCAAAATCTTCCAGAGATTGAGCTCAGCCTCAGCCTTTTTTGACATGCCATTGTTGTAGGGCAGACCACAGTGAGAATGGAATAAGGGCGGATGGCCTGGTATTTACTAGTAACTAAAGAATTGTGGATAATAGTAACTAAAGATGGCCTAGTTCCAGCATGGATAATAGTAAATACATACACCATATACAGCTTATACAAACAATTTGTAGAAAGATCCACAATTCTTTAGTTCCTTGAAATCCCACTAATAATGCCAAAAAACAACAGTTAAAAGTTTTATTACACGCTCCATAATTTCAAAAAAAAAGTAAAATTCCATGATCCAAAACATTAGAAAACATCTTAAACTTCCACCCCATTTCAAGGGCTTCAAGCCACTTCTTACCATTTTTCTAAACTTCAAGTATCACAAAGCCATTGTTGGATATTACAAAGAGGGTTAACTGTTTGAAGCCCATAAAAACACAAAAATTTGTAATTTTCTCTATGGTATAATGTTCAGTGCAACAATGAATTTGAGAAGAGGAGCCTATCTCATTTGAATCCCTTTGAACTTTGTGGTACATCTGAAGAATGAACATGAAGAATAAGGAATGCTTGGTCTAGGTCTGCTAACTCTTATTCCAGTAGACAATTTAAGAAATCAGAATGAACATATGCATACACACATCCATATATTTGCTTATGTAGTAACATACAGTTTTAACTACTAACATTAGCCTAAAATTAAATATAAGAAAAATATGCCACTTGACTGTGCCTCCAGTTACCCATAAGAATCACATGCAAGTTGAATTTGCCTCCAATTTCCACTAGAAATGGACCTGAAAGGTCATTGGAATAACTGGAATAACTAGACCATCTTATCAAATAATTTGCTAAAAACAGCCATACAAACAAACTATATTTCTGACAATAAGTAGCTAGAACCATGGTTCAACGCTCTGAAACTCTTTAAAGATATCTCTACATAAATCAACCCCGGAGCTAGAATACAACAGTCATATTTCATATCACACTTCCAATGTAATTTTCTGCGTAGGGGTTCAAAGCAACTAGGCAGTGAGGTTGACCTTGTGTTTCAAACAAGTTTTTCCACATTGTTATCAATAAATCAGTCTATCAATGGGACTTCGAACTTCAATATAAAAAAATGGAGCACAGGCATGGGGGTGCACAGATTAAAACGCCAGATGAAACCTACATTGAGCCTTCATTTTCAAGTAAGGGAAGCCTTCTATAATCCACCACTTTATATTGATTTCTGCAGATCTGACATAAAAAATAATTCGTAGATATTATAAAAAGGAGTTATCACTGTATATCTATATATCCAAAAGTTAAAATGTTGTTCTGCATCCAGAGGCATTAACATTCAAACCCATGGCATGCCAAGAGCACATTCAAACTCCTTAGCTCTCTCTTGCATGATACAGTTACTAACACTGAGATATTTTACAAAATCAAGTGTGGATTCTACATGACAAAGGACATTACCTCGTTCATAGTACCCAATATGAACGATTTTAATGTGGAAGATGTAGCCAATAATATGCAGGAATTTGTGGATAAAATGTCAAGTTATGAAGGAACTGAAGTTCCAGGAAATGGGTGAGTGCTAGTTAATATGTTTCTTGCATGTGATTGGTTTTTCTATTGCTAAATATCATTCAATGTAAGCAGAAACATGCATAAAGCAGTAATCCTTCCAACTTCTATAGTTTCAACACAGTTCTTTGGGAACTTATGTCTTCTAGACAGGGCTGCCATTTATGGATAGGAGGTTTTCTTACACAGGAATAAAAATTGTGTATCCTTATCAAAGCAGTAGTATACAACACATGCCCTTATGTGCATTGGTCCTTGGATGTTCTCATGAACCAGAAAAATATTTCCTAGATATTGTAGAAGAATTGAAATTTTCCAGCAGAGAAAGCAGAGCATATATTTTAGCTTGGATTCATCTCTTTGACAGCTCTTAGAGATTGGAAATTCAAGGTCAATGTTGTTTGATGTTTCCAACATATCATGGACCTAGCATAATTTTCAATTTTTCCATGTAGGTGAAATATAAATTAATGTAACAACAGGAAGGTGCTTAATTGAAATTTTCCAGCAGAGAAAGCAGAGCACATCTTTTAGCTTGGATTCATCTCTTTGACAACTGCTAGAGATTGGCAATGCAAGGCCTGTGTTGGTCGATGTTTTCAACATATCATGGATCTAGGATAATTTACAATTTTTCCATGTAGCTGAAATATAAACTAATGTAACAACATGAAGGTACTTGTCAAAAATAACTTGATACAAAGGGAACCATAGTCATATTTAGCGTCACAAGGTATCAAGCATTAGACTTCGTTGTTAGTGTTCTGGTTCAAACAGGAATAGCACTTTTGAGCATTTTGACAATGTTTGCTGAAGATAACTGGCAGCTAAGTCACTAGTAACTTGGGAAAGGAGCATACAACTGCTAGAATAGACAGACATATTTAACTGTTTGGAATTAAATATGAGTGGACTGAGAACTAAAGAGACCTGGTTAGCTTAAATAGTCTCTATATGGAAAGGAACAGAAAACAGTATCCCTATTCCATAAGATAAACAGGAAAGACATTTGCAAGCACTAGCAACTACTTCCAAACCTGGCACTCAAGGAACTTCCACAGTAAGACATGCTGCTGATTCAACACAGTTAATTGAGTTTTATCTTGCGAGTAATGACTATTTGAGAGATGCGAGCAATAGACATAACAAGTGCAGATCAGGGTGAGCTAAAGCATACTCTCCAAGGAAGTAGCCAATTCACCCATTAAGAATACACCCTAGAAATGTGTGCAGGATGGTCAACTTGGCCATTGTAAGTTACAACAAGCTCTAGCAAAGGGAGTGACCTTAAATAATGTGCTAAGGTGCCAACTAAAGGAGCACTCCTCCGATCTAGGTGATTCATCACTCATCCTAAATGCAAACCAGTTACAATCTCAAAATAGAAAAGGCAGCTAAGGCTCTTTCTCCAATGACCCAACTATCTCTCCAAGAATAGGAAACAATGGTTAAGGGTGCAATAAATAAACTTAGGTTACTATAACTACCCCCCATAAATGCATCAACCACAAAAAAAAAAAAATTACATTTGTTAGGAAATGAAGCAACCTAGGATTGTGTGCCAAGTGGAATCCCCTTTAAAACATACCTCTTGACCATGGCAAGGAGCTGCACCCTACACAATGAGGCCCAACATCTTTTAGGCCATAAAATGCTTCCCTAGAACAGATCCCTCCTTGTACAAAGTTCAAACAAGTAAGATGAAGGTGAACACAAGGAATAATATGCTACTTGCTGGTTGTTTCTTTTTAAATCTACACTTAACTCTTTCTTAATTTGATGAGTATCACATTGGAGAAGGGGACATACCAACTAATGAAAATGACTTCCGTTTTCTATTCTAGAATAGCAACAGTCTTATGCCAAATAGGCCTCAAAACCTTGCATCAGGTCACCAGCTAAGACTGCCCATCATATAGCATAATAGCTCTAAACGAAAATTTTCCTATCATGAATAAACCACACCATGAGGAAGTACTTATGTGCTGTTTTATATTTATAGCAGTATATATCATGTTTTGCTGTAAAATTGTATATATCATGTTTTGTTGTAAAAGGTATTTGTTGACAGATAGTCAGGGTCACTATCATCATATTTTTCCCTGAGGCTTGAATTCCAACCATAAAATGTTTGTTCTTTGGAAATTCCAAGATCCACCATGGTTGCTCTCATAAGATGGTTTAACAATATATTGGCAGACTTAATGCTACAATGTACAATTGGTGGTACAACCCCATAAAATAGTAAAATACTCAACCTCAGCTGATTAGCTGCTACAGGCTAGCCAAAAAAACTTGACTTTGGACCCATTTCAGGAGTCATTCAGACCTGTAGATACAATTAGCTGGCATGATAGGAAAAAGTCTCAGAGTGCATGCTTGGCTGCTCCAACAAAGGCACTACGTCAAGCCCTACAGGAAGCCATTTTAGCATGTTCATCTTCCATATGTGATGCCATTAAAAGCCTCTGAAAAATCTCAGCCTAGTCTCCACCTCCAAGTTTCACATCCTAATCACTGCACTGCTGGAATGAATGCCCCAAAATGCAAATGCATTTTGAGGAGTAACAAGAGGGTTCCCTTAACTCTTACCTTGGTCCCCAACACCATATGACACTACACCATGTCCCTATCCTTGGCCCCTGCCCCATGAACTGCTGGTTTGACAAAGAGGGAAAACTCCATAGACATCTCCATTTTTCTATTTTTCATGATCAGTCCATTCCTCACAGCTTGAAGGCCTCCACCACCAAGTGTTCTTTTTCCTATATAGGGTGCTCTCATGAGTCATTACTTGTTCTTGCATACTACCACCCTCTATGATATTTGTGGAAAACCTCTAGTGTGCTTCGCTTCACTTCCTTTTTATTGCTATATATTTTCTAGTTCCTCCTTAGGGGGGTCATCAGTATCATGAGCACTAATAGCACTGCTGATGGGGAAGCCTCTTAGGCTGAGTTCCTCAAGCGTGGTATTCATCCCCTTGACTCCCACATTGTTGATTTTTTTAATCATGTTGTTTGTTTAGGTTTTTCTTTGTGATGGCCCCACCATATCATCTTGTGGTAGGGTGGTAGGCTAAAGCAGGTTGGTGGCTGGTAGAAGACATATTAGGTTCATTTCAGGAAAATTCATGGCTGTAGAGTGAGTAGACAGACTGGGATACTTGAATTACCATTACCCACTTGTCTTATTTGACCATTGATTGCAAATGACTAAATGAACCAAGGTACACTGGTTTCAGGTATCCCCAAAGAGAATCTGCAGTTCAGACTCTTCATGCCTACACTCGAGCACTAGAGGGATTTTTGAAAGATAGCATAGCAGAGAAATGATATCCTGACCTTGTGTTTTCTCTGGCCAAGAGGAAGAGGGTTGTGGCTGATTGGAGGTTAGTGAACACATTCATGTTAAATGATAAGAGTTTGGTTTTGTCTGTGTATGGTTTATATCTGTGTTCATATTTTTATCAATCAGACACTGTCAATATTTTGACAATGTTTCTTATTGGGTATACTATAAATATTGTAGCCTTCTTCACTTGCATACATATTGTTTAAATCAATTCTAAATACATTATATATTTTAATAAAATTTCCATATTAAGGACAATAGATTCCTTAAAATTGAGTAAACGTGGACACCAAACTTAAACCAGCTAAATATTTCCGATATATGATTTGGTATTTTGCCTCTGCATGTCATGAAATATGGTGTTTTTATGCTTCATTCGGTCTTCATTTTTTGTTTGATAGAGCTTTGTTGTCTAGATGTAATGAGTTTTTTATTCCTTTCTTTTCTTTTCTTTCCCTTTTTATTTAAAAATATATTATTTGTGATGGCATAGTATTTTTTTGTGACATCAGGTTCTTTTCCTCCCTGCTCCTTTTGGTCCACATCTCCCAAATTTGGGCGTGTGTTTATACATTATGTATTGGGGTTCCCATGAACAGAGATGGTGGCAAAAGTATTGGAGACTCACTGGGGCCCTGTGTTGGAGGAAGCTGGATTCTCATTACCTCCTGAAGCTTCAAGCGAGGATAGTGGAAAGATGCTGGAGGATGGAACTAAGATTAGTAATGAATATATGGGCAATCTTAGTTTGGTGTTTTCTCTTTTGATTTCTTGGGATTTTGACTCCTAGGTTAGCATCATCAAATTATTTTGTCCTCTTCACTGCATTATGTCTTGAGAGCGTGTTTTACAAAGTATTCATATAGCAGTCTTATCTATTTTTAAGTTTATGACTTGAGGATTATGGTTTCCTGACAATTTCTCTAGGTTCCTTTTTTCAACATATTTAAGGTTATTGTTATGTTGCTAAATTTAAAAATTTGATTACTTACATGTGGGAGAATGGAATTTAGCATTTTGCAGTGAAGAGCTGTTAAAATTCAAAGTATTTTGTTTTAACATCTTCTTTCTTTTCCACCTTTTCCCAGGTGTGTTGTTTTTGAATGAGTTATATTGTTTCTTTGTTCAATTTGTCCAAGGGCAGCAAGGGTTTGGAGAATCCTAGCTTAAAATGGTGCAATTAAAGCCTGATGCATAGTTTGATATTATTTCTGCAGAAGATGGAATCATACCTGGCAGGCCACTTCCTTCTGAATGTCATGCAGAACCACATACAGACTATGACGGAGCGACAGTTAAATGGGGTCTGATGCACCATAAAGAAAGTGCTGCAGATTGTTGTCAGGCTTGCTTAGACCAAGAAAAAGGTGAAAAGAAGTGTAAAATTTGGGTTTACTGTCCATTTGAACCTGGTTTCTATTCTCCAGATATATATCAGCACAAGCATCAAGAATGCTGGCTAAAGCAGGTAGAATTCTCATGCTTCCTCCAAAACTCTAGCTATAAATTTTAAAATTGTATATTTATTTTTAAAATTGCAATATGTTAAAACATATTAACATGAATTTTTATTTTTTTTAAAATTACGCAAATTCAAAACATATATATGTAAAGGGAGAAAAAAAAAAAGGAAAAAGAAGAACCTATGTTTTCATTTAAAACAAAAATCCAATACATATTCATATTAAGCTTAGATCCAAACAGAAAAGGTCAAAACATCTAGCCCCATTGGAAAATTTTCCACATAAAAAGACACCAAATACTGCCTGAAACATGGATGCTAAGTGAGCTATTATCAAATGGCTATCATATAAACCACAAAATTGAAATTTTGTGTTTGTTCTTATTCAAGTTCGAGTTTATTTCAAGACTGCTACAGTCTATGGTCATGTGCGATTATGAATTATATGTTGAGAATTTAAGGGCTATAGATTAATACAAATTATCTTCTTGATAACTACTTGTGAGCTTGCTGAGTTAATCCTTCATCAAGTCAATTATCAAAGTGCTTATACAAATGTAGAGACAAAATTGATCTTTCTTGTAAATGAGTATTTCGCAATATAGTTAGGAAGGTAAATCTTTGATTTACCTTCCTTACTTGAGGTTTCTGACTTTTACAATTCTTTCTTCAGAGATAACTTAAACATATCCTTTAGTCAATATCTCAATCTTTCAGTTACTTCAGCAATTACTAACCTTTAGCTGCTTCTGTAGAATGCGTCCTTCAATTACCTTGGAAGTTGTATCATTCAGTTCTTCCTTTAGATAGGTCTGCAATCAAAAAATGTTCTTGTATTTACTATCTTTCAAACGCTGTCACCTTCAGACTTATACGTAGACAATCTTGTCCTTAGATATGATTTGTTATACCTTCAAACTAGTTCTTTCTTTTAGTTGGTTCTTGCACTGTCAAATTCATAGGAAAGAATTTAGATTCTTTCAAACTCAATGTAAGCAGCTATTTGGAGATCCTCGAATGTTCTATTTCACTGTGTATACATATTACTGTTTTGACCTTATTTTGTGCTTCGATTGTAAATACTTCACTGTACATGTCTCTGACTTCTGTTGACCATTTCTGTGAGACCCTATGTCATGATACCATCAAACTGAAATGGCATACTTCTCATCAAGTTGTGATGGCACTGAACCAGTGAGACCTTTCTCACTGTGGTAGCACGAAACAATGATAGATTTTTTACTGTGGTAGTTCCAAATTGTAGTGTCATACTCATCATGCGATTGACTATACTGAGACTGTAGTTGACCTGTGATTATAACACTGAATATCTTCACTGTAATACAGATTATACTGATATCTTTTTGTCACACCGAGCCTTAACTGTAAATACACCTTTATAACTCATTCTCCTCACTCCTGTGGTATCTAAAAGGATTATTCTTATCTTAGAATTTTTCGAGTCCTTTCAAACTGCCTTTGATCATAACCTAGCTCTGATACCATGTTGAGAATTTAAGGGCTATAGATTAATACAAATTCTCTTCTTGATAACTACTTGTGAGCTTGCTGAGTTAATCCTTCATCAAGTCAATTATCAAAGTGCTTATACAAATGCAGAGACAAAATTGATCTTTCTTGTAACTGAGTATTTTGCAATAAGTTAGGAAGGTAAATCTCTGATTTACCTACCTTACTTGAGGTTTCTGACTTTTACAATTCTTTCCTCAGAGATAACTTAATCATATCCTTTAGTCAATATCTCAATCTTCCAGTTACTTCAGCAATTACTAACCTTTAACTGCTTCTGTAGAATACGTCCTTCAATTACCTTGGAAGGTGTATCATTTAGTTCTTCCTTTAGATAAGTCTGCAATCAAAACTGTTCTTGTATTTGCTATCTTTCAAACGTTGTCACCTTCAGACTTATACGTAGACAATCTTGTCCTTAGATCTGATTTGTTATACCTTCAAACTAATACGTAATTCCTGTTTTTTCTTCCACCTTTTGTTAATTTCAAACATGACTGTAATTGTTACTTAAATATCTACAGTACCTCAGAGACAGATCTGCAAATATGTTCTTTCTTTTAATGTGTTCTACCCCAGACGTTAACTTAATCTTTGCTCCCTTCTTTATGTTGTATTGCCTCAGTAGAATCTGCAAAACTTTCTTCTTTTGCATGTTGTATAACCTCAGTATCATCCGCAGATATGTTCTCTTAACCGTAGCATATGTAGGGTATATATAGTAGTTCTAGCCAAGTAATTAAGCCGACCTTATAGCCATTAAGTAGGCCGACTTTAACATTTGTTTGTAGGCCGACTTCATAGGCATATCTTCAACGTTTGTAAGCCATTCTTCTGCAACGTCTTGGAGGTTATTTTTCACGCCTTTTACATGAATCTTAATTACACTTATGTACCTAATAGACATCAAGAAGAAGTCTATAGACCTATACTAAGAATCTTGCTCATGAAACCCATGAAGCAAGTAAACCAAAAATTCATTTTATTATTATTGACTTCATCTTGACATAAGTACATAATTACATAGTCATTATAAGGAAGACCTACCTAGTTACACTTTTCAACATTATAACTATATATAATTTTGATGTTTCTAGGTTGGAGATTGTACTATTTTCATTGGAGGATGCTACTATTGATGCGCACAAGGCTCTTGAGTTACTTGGTAGGATTCTCGCAAAATTGGTTGTTGAAGGGATATTCTTTATTCAAGATACAACAAGGGAAATCAAGGATGGAGGTACATAGCCAGGAAGCTTATTAGAAACGAGGGGATTTTGAGGTATTTCTCAAGAAGAAAATTTCAAGGTAGTCTGCTCACAATTTTAATGGCTGATCAATTTTGTGGTTTATTTGTGATCTCTCACGTTGACAAGTGAATGTTCGGTTATTTTTTAGCTCGTGCTCACATATTTTGGTTCCTGAAGCTCGAGCACTTTATAAAAAAAATAGGCAAAGTCAAACAACACAAATGGTCCACTACCTCTCTTTTCATTTGCTAATATTATAATGACGTTTTATTAGAGGCACTGTTTGTTTGTTTATTTTGGTTAGAAAAGGGTTTGCTCTTGGTTTTATGTGATTTTCAATTTATCGTATGTAGCATGTTGAGAAATGGGAAAGAATAACGTGAAATTTATTTTGCAGAAATTGATGCTGAAAGAAAATTGCTTTGACATTGTTGATGTTAAGGTATATGTTGTATAAATTATTTATAGTATAATTTATGTTATATTCTAGTGTTCATTGTCTTTCATTTCTTACAATGCATTGTATTTTCTTTTGTGTTCAGAAAATGAAATCAGTATTGATGGTAAGAAGCATGAATTGAAAAAAGAGAAGAGCAATAACATTGGAGCGACAAATGCAAAAAGAGAGAGGAGAACTGGTTTGGTGATACCCTTTGAACCAATATCTCGCATAAGACACATATAAAGACTGATGATCAAGTCTTTAGAGTTGGTGAATTCACCTGTAATTCCTTGACAACACAACGATAATGTTTTGAAGTGATGAAACATCATTTCATGTGTAAATTGTAGTCCAACTAATATAAAGTTGGAAACTCATATTGTAATATTTTAACATTTCATATAATATAATTTATGTGGTTGAAATTATTTATAGTTGCACTTGATGTTGTTTAGTTTTGTAATTAAAATATGCGACTTTGTGTTTTCATATTAGATGAACATGCATATTGTATGACATTTTTTAAATCATACAAATTAATTTATGTTGATTAATAATGAATAAAAATAAAATGAATATGCGACTAAATTAGTCATTTATAATGATTATTAATGAAATGAATATAAACTACTAAATTAGTCGTTTATATAATGAATAAATGGCTACTACAAATGATAAATTTGTGACTACAAATGATGACTAAATTTTGCATATATATGACTATTAGTAGCTAATTTACAATATCTTATAACACGACTAAAATTTAGTCACATTTCTTCGGCCATTAATTGGTTTCAAACAATGACTAAAATTTGCATATATATGACTATTAGTAGTTAATTTACAGTATCTTATAACACGACCAACATGTTGGTCATAGTTCTTTGGTCATTAATTGGTTTTCTCAGGTGATCATATAGTAATATATTTTGTTGTATATTTGGTCATTAATTGTGACATTTAATGACCAAATAAAAGACCAAATCAATGACTAAAATAATGACTAAATCAGTGACCAAATGAATGACTAATGACTAAATCAGTGACAAAATGAAAGACCAAATGAATGACTAAATTAGTGACCAACTCATTGACTAAATCAATGACCAAATCACTGACCAAATATACAACTAGATAACAAAATTGAGATAACCAATTAATGACTAAGTTAAAAACGACCAAAAGTTGGTCGCGTTATAAGATACTGTAAATTAGCTACTATTGGTCACCGACTGAAAAATAGTCATTTATATGCAAATTTTTATCTGCTTTCTTTTTTAGTTTCAAATTAGCCATTTTAGGAATAGTTTCCGCCACCTCTAAAGAAAATGACCCCATGTTTGGAACTTTGATATCATCCATCGGCCCATCACATCATCTTTATGATAAAAATTCTAAGGTTCAAGCAGTGGAAGATCACATCAAGCATCAACAAGAAGTTTTCCAACTCTTAAAGGATAACGTAAATTTGGCACAAAATCGAATGAAACAATAGGCAGATCAACATCACATCAAGATAAGTTTTGATGTAGGAGAGTGGGTATTTTTATGGCTAAAACCATACAAAAAAATTTCCCTCAAGCAAGCTAAGACAGATAATAAATTATCGCCAAAGTACTATGGTTCTTACAAGGTGTTGCTAAAGATTAGTACTATGGCATACAAATTAGAGCTTCCTGCTTCTTCGCGAGTGCATCCAATTTTCCATGTTTCATGCTTAAAGAAGGTTATAAGTGACAAACATCCAGTTCAAACAATATTTCCAAAGCTTGAAGAGGAAGGAAAAATTATATTGGAACCTGAAGCAATCATAGAAATAAGAACTCGACAGCTACGAAATCGATCAATTTCAGAGTATCTCATCAAGTGGAAGAACTTACCCGTTGAATATTATACATGGGAGGATGAGAATTTTATATGGAAGCATCTAGAGCTACTAAAGCATTGAGGACAATACTTTTTTGAAGGATAGGGGCATGTTAGGTCCCTATATTAATAGTATAGTCCCTTATTGTTGTTAGTGTAACCTCCTTATTGTTATTATTGTAGCCCTGTAACCCCAATATTATTATTATTGTGCCCTTACATTATTATTGTTAGGTCAGCTAGGATTATATTTTGACCCCATGGACTCCTATATATATAAGGAGGTTTTTTCATTTGTATCATCCATGAATTTTTCATTTATGTAATGTATTGGAGGTTTCCCCCTCGAAGTGGTTGATTTCTAAGGCGTTGATCTCTCTTTTATTCTATTTTTGGAGTTGGTTTCATAACAAAATCCTTTTCCATTTCCTTCTCCAATTTCCTTATCCATAATAAGCCGAAGTGACGCCCCATTAGGATGTTTTTCCCACCATTAAGCTTGGAATACATGACCCATGACCATGGTCTTATATATTTTTACATGAATTTTTTTACCAAGGCTGTTACAACAACACCCTTGGAAACCTAAGAATGGAATTTAGAGGTATAGAGACTGAGTAGATGTCTTCATTTGAACTATTATGGAAATTTCTTCTTTCTTATAGAATTATGGTTTATTGTTTGCAAGATTTTATTTCAATAGTGTATTTTCTTCCCTTGTAAGATAAAATAGGCGTTCTTTGTATTTCATCATAGATGCAATAATTTTCCCTCCTTTACTGCAAATAGCATAGGTTTGCATGTTGTCATTCTTTTTGTTGGTCATTTTATACAATTTTAGTTTTCATGTAGCATATAATAATTAGATTTCTCTTTGTATATCTAGATTTCATTTTTAGTACTTCCACCTACATAAAATTCAGTGAAAGGAAGAGCTAGTTCCTATTGCACATATAGTACTGACCCGACATAAGTTTGTACAAATCCTAGGTTGAAAATTAAAGCTGAGACCCTTGGGAGTTGCAGCGTTTTTGCTACAATAATAAGGGACATTAGCTATGATATTACAAGGATGGGTGCCTAGGCCAACTCTATCTCCCAAAGATAGTTACCTCTGAGACTTTCTCTATACACAAAATTTACACAACAATCATAGCTTTCAAGGATACCCAACAAGACCCAAAGAAATCGCACAAATCATATTTTGGTTTAGCTGTAATGCATAGGACATGGTAGTTCAAGCCTTGCTTCATGTGATGGAAAAAATAAATATCGGCCATTAATACAATGGGATATAAAGAGATCATTTTGTTGCTTATATGTGATATAGTGGCATAATTTTAGCTATTGTATATTTAATAAGTCATCATCCAACCTAGCTCTACCTTGATTCTAGCATCTAATGGAAGAAGAGTGAAATATGGTCATATCTTATTCATCATGCACAAAAGAAACAAGGGAGGAATCCAAGGATGCAAAGAGGATTTCTAGAGTAAAGTTTGAATGGAAATCAAATAGGTAGTGAAGAAAGTTATAGCTTAGGTTCGCTGTTAACCCAAAATGTTGAGAAATAAAGTAAAAATTGGCATGGGATGATGGGGTTGTTGCATTTCATGGGGAGAATGGATTACCAATAGGGAAGGATAGCCAGTCAACTAATGCTAAATTAATTGAATCTTTATTATTATAAAGCCCAATAATCCTAATTAGTTATAGGATTATGCTTCTCAATGTGAATTGATGTCTTTAAAAAAAATCCCCATCGAAGTACATGCTTATCAAGTTCATGGTCTTGACTCTAAAGGTCCTGATATTTTGACCAGAAAGAATGACAAACATGCAACAAGGTATTGTGTTTCTTTGTTAAGCAACAGTGCAATGTCCCATTAATCAACTTATAATCTCATAGATAAAAAAGTATATGCATTTTTTCCTCCCCTTTTGTTATGGTAATGAATTCCAATAATTGTGCATCACTAGGTACACGGTTACCTTTTGTAGTGACTACAACGTGTGAGTTGAAGGTTTCTTCTTTATATTTAAGAGGGCATATTATAGAGAGTACTTAGCACTATCATTTTCACTTTCACTACATATTTCCTATTACATGATGAAGCAAGAAGTTATCAAAGATATATGCTAAATTAACTCCACCAATTGGTCCAAAGATTTTCTATAACTACACATATACATTATTTTCTTTTAATTAGTTAAAGGAGAGAATCCCATCGCCTTTCATGATCCAATGAACCTTTTCTAATTTAGATAATAGAAAAATAATAATTAATTAGAAACTATGTTGAATAACATAGCTTTTCTTCAATAATATATGTGATGTAATGGGTTTAATAGAAATTACTGAAAACAATCGAAAATTCTCATGATTGTGTAAATGGCCATAGTCTCATCATAGACAATAAATTCTCTATGTTACTAGAGTACATATTTCATCATTGAAAAGGATCACCGAAATTTGTAAACAATATATTAACACTCCTTGTATATATATATAAAATAAACACACATCTTTATGAAAAGATATAAATGGTCCCAAACCTAGTATTGGGAATCTTACGCTGGTCATCTTCCCAAGGAAAACAAATTTTATAAGTTAACATCTTAATAGTTAACCAAAACAAATTTTAAAAGTCCAAATTTTAATACTTAACTAATTAGTGATGGAGCACGCTATGCACACCCATGTAACAATTATTGTCGCAGAATTTAGTTTTATTAATGTCACCTCAGGTCAAGATCGTGAGAGTAAGTACATAACTTTGGTCAATGGGATTTAAATTAAAAAGGCGGCCTTGCGCGGAAGAAAATTGGAAACGAATTGATTATATAAATACTATAAAAATTTCTAAATTAATATTTGTATGTACCAGAGAAAAAAAATAGTATAATATTGATTCTAGTGTATAAATTAACAAATATATAAAATCATTTTTAACCTATATTTTAAATATTATAAGATTTAAAATATATTTATATTATTCTACAAATAAAAGTAAAACAAATATACTGTGTTTTTTTCAATCCATCTCAATAAATTATTTAATAAAAAATCATAAATGGTTATTCATGAACCCAACAAATCACTTTAATATTGTAAATTGAAACCCTTATTCGAATAAGTATATAATTTATTTAATGAAAATCTAAATATTATTCTTCATGGCTATATAAACATGATATTGTAGATTGATATTTATTCGACTTAGTATATTTGATATAATAATACCTGTCTGGTGCTATGGATAAAATATATACTAAATTGATTGGAGATTTTATCAAGAGTATTTTTTTTAATGATGATGGTTAATATATATTAATATCCAATTTTGTTTATTCAGGAGTTATTTGATTTGTTTTACAATTTTATTTTATTTAAAAATAAATAAAGATATTTATCTAAATTATTATAATGTGATGAATTATATTGTAATAAATATTTTGAAATTATTATAGATGAGTAAATTAAAAATTATTAAAGTTTGATATTATAATAAATATTTTAAAATTGTTATTTAATATGGACCTAAGTACTAGGTTTTACTATTATACAAATTAATTTTTTTGCATCTACAATGTTTTAAGAATTATATAATCTTTCGTTTCATGCTTAAAAAAAATTGATTTTTATACAAATTGATTAATTTACAATGTTTTAAGAATTGTACAATATTTTGTTTAGTCTTGGAGTTCATAAAAGTTTTTTTTTTTTTTAATAATGTTGTTTTTTTTTTTTTAAGTTAATTATCATAAATACATACTTTTGATCACATTCTTACAATTTTCTAGTTTTTTTTTTTTTAATCTTCTATTTTTTTTTTTCTTTTCAAATTATCTAATCAAAACTTAACATTTTTATGTCACTCTAGCTTTCTACATAAGTAACTTTGACTAAAGTCCGGAACAATTTTAATAATATCTTATCTTTCATATTGCTTATCTTTTGTGTATCTAATTCAAATAGATATATTTTGTTTTGGAATATCTGCAAAAATATAATATAATTCAAAATAGCATGTTGATTTTTGTTTGTAAGATAAAATATGTATACTTGGTTTAGCCTAGCATGTGTGTAAGAATATTGATGAAAACAATCAATAATTATATATATTATGTATTGATCATTTTTAAATAATTTTCATTGTTATTAACATTTTCTTTACTCTTTTTCTTATTATATTTATGAACATTACTATATTGGAAATGAGATGTGAGTATGGTTTACTTTTTTGAAGCATTGATTATTTAAGATGTTGACAATATTTTGGTCATATCTTTTAATGGAAGGTCGTTAAAAAATTATAATCATAAAACAATGTAATTAATTAAAATTTGATTAATTTAATAAATTAATATAAATTATTTCTAATGCCTAGGTTACATATAACATTCTCGTATGAATTAAATGAGAAAATCCATGTCAATTAACCCATGAAACACTCCATCTATCGAGTGAAGAGTAATATCTTCTTTTGTCCTCATTATCCACTCAACATAGCAATACATTTTAGCATAGTTGTTTTACATAGTTTCTAGTGATATCACTCAACAAAGCAATGTATTTTAGCATAGTTGCTAACAATGGGTTTGTCTAGGAGGAAGATGAAGTTTGAAAAAAAAAAATAGGAATTTGAAATTGAAAGCTAGTAGGAGGAAGATGAATTTTTCAAACAAAAAAAACTAGTTAGAATTTGAAATAGAAGGCTAGTAGGAAGAAGATGAAGTTTCTCAATGAAGTAAGAATATGAAATAGAAAACTAACAATTTGGTCCAAAAAGACTAGATTTGAATAGTTTATCCATTGTTATTATTATTTTAATGAATTGTATGTAGATGCAATTTACCATTTATAATTTTAGCAAACTATATAATTGTTAAGTAATAAATATTTTTTTTTAAATATATCATTAATATATTTGATGGATGATTATTATATAAAATTATAAGTTGGTAATCCTATTTTTTGATAATACAAAATTATATTTCATATAACATGCATTTTTAATAATAAAGTTGTATTATGACACACACTTTTTAATGTTAAATAATAAAAATGTGATTATATTTAACTTATAAAAAGTAATTAATATATGTTGATAATCCTATTTTTTAATAATACAAAATTAAATTTCATTTAACATACATTTTTAATAATAAAATTGTATTAATATGTTATAATAAAATTGTATTAATATGCTATATGAATGCACACTTTTAATGTTAATAATGTGATTATATTTAGCCTATAAAGTATATAAAGTATAAATTGGTATATTAAATAATAAAATTGTGATTATATTTAACTTATAAATTATAGATGGCTATTTTAAATAATATTAAAGTGACTAGATTGGTGAATTAGTGTAGGGTTTTAATGCATTAAATTATAAGTTACAATTTCAAAATATTATAGAAAAGGTGTAAATTGATATGTTAAATAATAGAAAATAATCTTAAAATATTATAGAAAAAAAATGTAGATTGGTATGTTAAATATTAAAAATGTGATTATGTTTAATAAAAATATAGATTAGTAAAATAGTGAGTTGATGTAGTGTTTTAATTCTATTAAATTATAAGTTAAAATTTCAAAATCTTTCAGAAAAAATAGAAAATAAAAACTATTTGAAATTATAAAAAGTTATGGAGCAATAAAAACCAATTTTGAAAATAAAAAAGAGATAAAAGATTGTTCAAGCTTAGTTTTAAGCTAAACTCAATTTTTTTGTTTGTTTGTCAAGTTGTGCGTGATTCTCTCGCAGGCTTGACTTGTGGCCATCTAATCCGTCAAAATCACTCGAGGAACACACCTTGCCTAGGCCGCACCACCCCTTTTACTGAGTGGAGTTTATAGCATATTTCTTCCCCTAACAAAGGATACAACCCACTCCCCAATAAGATTTGATCCTGAGTGGTTTGGCTGAGAAAGCCATTCAGACCCATCCTCAACACATTGTACTAGCAAGACTTGACAAAGTAAACTCAACTCCAAAAAAAAAAAAAGAGTGATTATATTCCCCTTCCACGGATTCAATTTTTTTGGCCAGGCCAAGTTGGGGCCATTATTGCAGGTTATTTCGTTCTCCAATGCCAACTCCACACGCGACAATGCCAGGTCAAGCGACGGTAAACCCTTTCGGCTTTAAAACCCACATTCTAAACATAGGTCTCATCACATTTCCACCTGCAACGTCGGATCTTTCGGCATGATTCCACCAATCATGGAACTGTAGTGGCCAGGTCAACCAAACCCTCAAGCACATCATGTAATACCGAATGGTTTTTTGCCACGTCACCTAAGCCGAGGCGGCATAATCGATTCGTGTGGTGCAGATGAAAGGTAAAGCGCTTCTCTGTCTCATGGCTGGACTCAGCATAGTATGTGACTTTCTTCAATCCTTTTATCTCATGGACGCGTATGCGCGTTCACAATACAATTGAGAGATTTAAAGCCAACTTTGTGATAATTTCGGCCAGAAATCTAGCTATCATCCATAGAATGGCTCCTGTTCTGATTTAATTGGCTCTCCTAGATTTCAGGGAGTACCATATTACAATAACACAAATATATATATAGGAATGAAGTAATGGGATTGCATCAGGAAGCTCAGCAGACCTCTGAGCATTATTGGAGGTTCAACAATGACTATGACGCTATTTCAGAGGTTAGATTGGAGAAAAATGATAAAACATGTAATATTTCTGATATGAATGGTCATGTCACAGGAATTCCAACGGACAACAATGGCTTGGGTTCGACATATATCATGGGAGATCCTGGAAAAAGGTCCAGCCATTCTCAGAGCAAGGAAGAATCATCAAGAAGTTGGGGAACCCCTCATCTTACTGTAAATGTTGACAGAGAAAATATCAAAGATGCCCACATCAGGAATTTTGTGGGGACTGATCATCCATCAATGGAGGACAGCAGCCCTTATGTTTTGGAAGGCGATCACACCCCTCCTTCAACTCCCTGTGGAAGGTGTAAATCCCCATTTATTCCTTCCTTCAAAGCTGTCACCAAAATCCTCACATTCCCTTCCTTTCTCTGCGGTAAATATACATGTAATTTATATGTATTAACATTTTTTCCAGCCATTATTATTTTTTTATTGTGTTTAAAGTTCTAGACTTTAGCTCTGCTCCTATGGATGGTTCTGAGATGATAATCTGCATTGGGTTATTGTTTGCGTTGTGTACAGCTAAGATAGATTCATCCATAGAGGGCTTGAATAGATGCAGAAGAAATGCTGACGGGTTAGTTGAGCATTTTTGGGATCACAGTAAGTCTATAAACTCTTCTGTCTGCATAATCTTGCAATAGGAGTAAAAGTGAGATTTCCTTTTATGCAAAGTGGATGAAGAATTTTCCATATAAATTTATTTCCCTTGGAATGCATGTGGTTGTGTTTTTTCCATTGTGTATATTGTGTTCACTGAAGCTTGGGCTATAAAAGTGAATGAAAATTTTTCCATATAAATTTCGCTTGGAATGCATGTGGTTATATTTTTTTCCATTGTGTTCAGTGAAGCTTGGGGAAAGCATGTTTGAGACAGTATGGGGAAAGGTGAGCTTGGGCACCAAAATAGTAGCAGAAGGTGGAGTTGAGAAAATATTCAAGTCAAGCTTTAGTGTTGGTCCAACAGAGAAACTCTTGAAAACTTCAGCTTGTTACTTGTCCACCAGCAGTTTCCCAGTGGCAGGCCTACTCTTCATATCAACAGAAAAGGTAGCCTTCCGCAGTGACCGTCCACTCTCCTTCACATCTTTTAAAGGAAAACATGCCTCCAGCTATTACAGGGTAACATATATTATCACATTAATGTTAGGGTGAAGTTGATTGTTTTTCTAGGTTAGAGTGAAATTGATTGTTTTTCTAATTATTGCTCTTATGATTTAGGGTTTTCTAATGTTAGTCTCAGATGGTACTTGGTTTGATATTATAGGTGGTCATACATCTGGGAAGAGTGAGATCAGTGAACTTATGCGAGAACGTAAAGAAGGCCACCGAAAAGTGTATTCAAATCCAGACTGTGGATGATAACGAGTTTTGGTTCATGGCTTTTGTCAATTATGAAAAGGCCTTCAAGCATCTACAACGAGCAGTGACATCTCATTAGTTCTCCGACTGTATATAAAGAAGAATCTTGAGAGTCTCTTCAAACGTGCAGCCTGATCTGGAGCAGCTATGACAGCGGTTTGTATCTAATGTATCGAAACTATACAATAAGGAAATAATTAGAAAAATGTAATAGTATCTTCTTTAAGGAATTAATGATTGCAATTTGTTTACAAGTTAGGTAATGGTGATTACAGGTTAGGTAATGGTGATTGTGTAATCCACATCCTAGATCTAGGTCAAAAATTTGGTAGTGTTGAACCTGTTAAGTTTTGTTGTAAATAGTGAGCACCATGTATTGAGTTAGTGATTGGTTCATTATTTTTATATATTTGTCAATTGAATAATAATAAAATGATATTTTATAAACAAGATGAAAAGTCACTGAACCAATCATTAACTTAGTGTATGGTGCTTAATATTTAAGATAACCTCCACACAATAATAATAAGATACCTAAACATTTATCATATTTTATTAACAGCTAGTATGAAAGTATTTTCATACTAATAGCAAATGAACTGGGGTGGGATTGTACCATACTTGTTGGGTTAATAGCAAATGAACTGGGGTGAGATTGTACCATACTTGCTGGGTTAGGAAGGTATTGCCATATTACTAACAGCTGGTATGGAAAGTATTTTCTTAATAGTAGCAGATGAAATAGTACTATAGTAGTAGCAGAGGTATTACTATAGTAGTCACTGTGTTAGGCCGAACAAAGAACTCATCATACCCCATAACAATAAAAACAAAGCCTGTTTGATGGTGCATACCCCATCTCAAAGACAAGACTTCTTATTTCATGATCAATCGCTCTACATAAGGAGAACCCAATTATTTATTTTCAACGATTATTTGGTCCTCTTTGCATGCCATAGCCTCTTCTTTTCAATCTTAATACTTCTCAATGTTCACCATTCAAACACTTAGAGACTAATTTTACCCGTGGAAAAATAAGTTTGATCTCGAATTGATGCATATGGATATGGACCAATTCCTTTGCTCCCAAACTGAGAGCTAGGGATATTGACTAACCTAGGTTCATTACTCCCAAACTGAGATCTAGAGATATTGACTAACCTAGGTTCATTACTCCCAAACTGAGATCTAGAGATATTGACTAACCTAGGTTCATGTTAATGGACCTGTGTCTACTGAAATTACAGAGTTTCCTGCTGAGTGAAGGGTAAAGAAAAGTCGTCACTAACAACCATTATACTTTAACCACAAACGCAAAAACATAAAGATCCAAACCCAAGTTTTACCAGTTTTACCATACGTAAAACCTATCCACTAAAACCACCATAATAATATTTTCATGGTAGTAGTTGCAGCAAAGCTTGACATTTGCAATCGTGATCAGTTCAGTTAGTGTAAGGCATTGCATGATTGAATCACAACCAACCTCCCTCTCACGTTTCTAGGGGGTTTAACATTCTCAGTGAACAAAACCAATAATGAGAAGCACAATTGCCTACAGGATTTATTATAGAAAGAAGATTTATGAGCAAATCAATATTATATCAAATTTTAAAGAATTTATATTTCTAGGGGGTTTAACATTCTCAGTGAACAAAACCAATAATGAGAAGCACAATTGCCTACAGGATTTATTATAGAAAGAAGATTTATTAGCAAATCAATATTATATCAAATTTTATAGGATTGATTATACAAAGAAGATTTATTAGCAAATCAATATTATATCAAGTTTTATTTGTGTTACAGATTTTAAAAACAGTTAAAATGTAATTTAATATATTATTACGTATTAAGAGGCTAGGGGTTTATTTAAATGAAATTACAAATGAAATTGGACAACCCTAACCCCAACCGTGGAGTATAGGAAAGCCATTGCTTCTTGGAGAAGCATGTGCTTTTGATTAGTCTTTATTCACAGCACATTAATTAAAGTTTTGTATTTTCACATTGTTTTTAAATGGCAATGCTTTTGTAATCAATGAAGTTTTGTATTTGAACATTGTTGCAATGCTTTTGTAATCAAAGTAATTGAGTACAGTTTGAATTTATTTTATATAATAATTTATTTTATGTTTGGGAAGATATTTATGATATTGTATATCATTTATATTTTATTTATGAAGTTATCTGGAATTTAGCTAGTGTATAAATGATTTTTTAATTGAAATAAAGGTAGTGTATAAATATTTTTCTAATTGAAATAATCAAAGGTTGGCTATAATAAATGTTGTTAGAATCCTACATAACAAGAATGATATAGATCTTTTTTTAAATTTTTTTTTGTTCAAAGTGAAGCATCTCATGGAGTAGGGTGATACATCTCTTATCATTTGACCTTGTAAAAGTTCTCAACTAATCATGAAAAATGACTATGTATTTAATAGAGGGATTTTAAAATAAAATGGCCATGTATTTCATAGAAGGATTTTAAAATGAAATAGTCTTTTAATGTCGAGGGAACATGTTTATGCATCTTGATTCAAAATTCATGATTATGATATTTTTTTATCCTTTTTGTGATGTATTATTGGTATAAACATCACCTAATACCTCATAACTTAAAACTTCCTCAAATGCCTTTCTTTGGACAAACCTAGATGTTGTTGAAATACGATTATTTAAATGAATTTGTGGTGTTTATTTTCAAGATAATATGATGAATTTGTGGTGTTTATTTTCATTGAATTCATTAATTGGAATTATATGTACTATGTTGATTAGTAACAAATGGTTTTTTGCAAAGCTTGGACTATATCTTGGAGTAACTTATCATCTCACTCAAAGAGAGTCATGACCCTTCCGTAACTATTCCAACTACAAAACTCTAGTAATAGTTCAAACTAGGAACATAAAGAGTAAATCAATGGATCATGACATCTCGATTTATGAGCGTGACTAAACTAGGTTGCTAGGTCCTGCAAAAAAATCATCTAATCCATGAGCAAATTGAATTGCAAAATATCAATAATAATTTGAATTAGAATGAGATAGAAGAGACAACAAAAAAAAATGTAGGCTTAGTTGTGCTAAGTGGGAGAGTAGACTAAGTAGAAAACCTTTAAAAAATTGACGATGGTTGATAGAGTTAGTTAGAGCTCATTCAATTGAATAAAGAGTATTTATATAGTTTATGATGGAATATTTTGGTTCCCAATCTAGTTATTCTTTGGTTCCCAAACTAGTTCTAATTGATCTCATCTAGTAACAAAGTTCCAAGACATTTATAACTTTTGAATATTTTTGAATAAAGAGATAAGATTACCTTTTCTAACAAAGTATTTGACATGACTCAAGAAATCCCTTGTGTAAGGCCCACTCAAGTGAATAGTTTAGTTTAGTTTAGTTTTATGGTATCTTGGTTTAAGATCATAATTTCAATTCAATGCATTTCATGTTACTTCCATTACTTTTAATTCCAACAATTAGTGTTTTGAATTGTAATTTTTGAAAGTATTCACTAGTATAATGTGTTATATTTCTATAAAAATATCACATAATGCTTAAATTCTTAGTATTGATTTAAATGCATGGCTAGGTTCCTAACACAATAAAATTCCATGGAAGCAAATATACCAAGCTCAATCCCAAAGAAAAAAATATATTTCTTCCCAATCAAATCAATCATCATTAAAATTCAATATCATCCCTAGATTGGTGTTCAATCTCTTTGTAATATATAGATCTCTATGATTCCCCTATACGTCCTAAGACACGACACCCTGTATCATAGTCCTCTTCCCCCCGAGGCTAGTGCTATTGTATGGTGTTTATTTTCCCTCTCCATATCCTTTCTTTTAGAACTTTACATTAAGCTAACTCCCTATCCCCAACCCTAATCTCAAAGTGATCAATGGTGAAGACTAAATCTTGCCTCACTTTGAGATCAATGGATAATATTAAAACAAAATCACTAAAGTAATTTATTTTACTTTTCCTAAGTTTATTTTAGTTGAGTAAGCCAACATACTAATATTTGTTTTTTTTTCCTGAGTTAGACTTAAGCTAAGTTATATTAGCAACTTTCTCAACCTAGAACAAGTATCTTAAGGAGATCTGATGGGTGTCTTTTTCACACCTAGACACTAAGGCCTATGCAAAAGTACCTACCCAAGCTATAACAATGCTCCCTCTTAGCAAGGGAGGTATTTTTCCACCTTGAACTATCTTTGATTCTAGACCTGTACACATTTCCTTGGTTGCTCCCTATGAACATGAAGCCTTATCAATCATCTAGTATGGAAACATGTGGGAAATATTCCTGCAGTACAACTCCCATTGGCGTTATTCCCGAAAGTCTCCTACTCCTGAACATCTTGTATGGTCATCCTTTACTAAGATACCTTCCTGAAAAACTTGCAGGTGTCTTTTGCCTGCTCCTCCCTACCTGAACCTGAAGGCTAACTCCCTCTGAGATTCTCAACCTGTGTAACCTCTCTTCCTCATTCTCTGTCATTTCAATGATTCTTGACATTGCTCCTATGCTAAGTCCTTCTTAAATGCTTGTGGGTATCTCTTGGTCCTTTGAGACACCCATGAAATTTTTTGTCAATCCCCCAACTATTATGGTCTTCCTCTCTCTCTCTCCCTATGAGGGTTGACCCCTACCAATCCTATTAGTTCTTAGTATTTTCCTTTGTAATTATTATTGGCTACAGCGAGAATAACTAGTAACTAACAACGAGAATAACTAGTAACTATCTTCCCATTACTGTCATGAAAAATCCTCCGCCTAACAACTTATGTTGATCATTACATCAAGAATTTTCTTTATCACACCCAACATGACATTTTACCCATACAATGATCATCTATAGACTAGCCACCATAACTGCACACCTGGGAAGTTGTTCAATCTCCTTTGTGGCTATTGGCTTCCCTAATCAGCACCACATTTATACTAACTATGTCAGCAAATCCATTCTTCCTCGGTCCACTTCAATGTGAACCTCAACTTTATCCACACACTTTTTCTCTGCAGTTTGTATCCATAATCATTTCCACTTATGTATCCTTCATCTATCGCATTCAACTGCCACCCTGACAACCTATCATAGCCCTTCCTAAATCCTTATTGTTCTTTCATCGCAACCACTAATTATATTCCTTTCCCATTCTAAGTTGGTGGCTATTGTGAATATATGTTGGTGATTATTGTGGTGGTTGGGTGTTACTTGGTGGGTTGCTAGTCCTCTCGACCACCGATGGACCCTCCTCCCCCTTTTCTTTTTAAATTTGAAAGGTGTTCCCTGGAAAAAAAAAAAAGAATATCTTCATTCATTCAATTTATATACTTCGGTCCCATTAAAAAAAATTTCCAGTGATACGATCGTGGTCAAATCTAGCCATCGAAATCCAGTATAAATGTGGGATCTATAATTCCAATATTGATTCAAATTTTAAGTTATGATACCATGTTATACATCTTCAAACCTAGCGCCCAACACTTAAATTCCTAGTAGAAAAGTAGTTATATTAATTTAAATGCATGACTTGGTTCCTAACATAATAAAACTTAGTGGAAGAAAATATATTTGTCTCAATCACAATGACACAAACATAGTTTTTCCCAATCAAATTAGTTCATCATTAACAATTTTCATAAACTACTTGGGATAATGGCCCAAATAAGAAAATACAAATTCCTTGGATCTAATCCGAAAACAAATCTTTGGATGTGTACTCAATATCCTTGGAAAATTCAGATCTTTAGGAGCATTCATATACTTCCTCATACTTGGCACACTCCTCCTGAAGTTAGTGCCGATATATTATGTTCCTTCTCCCTCTCCCTACACTTGATTTTATATCAAAACATTGAGTTAAATCCCTAATCCTAACCCTAAACTCAAAGTGATTGATGGTTGAGATTAGATATTAGCTCACTTGAGATCAATGGCTAGGATTAAAACAAAATCACTAAAGTAATTTACTTTAATTTTCCTAAGTTTCTTTCAGCTCAATAAGCCAACATACTAATATGTGCTTTTTACTAAGTTAGACTTAAGCAATGTAACATTAACAACTTGCTCAACCTACAACAAGCATCCTAGGGAGATTTTGTGGGTAAATTTTGAACTCCTAGAGACTTAGGCATGTGTATAAGTACTTTCGTGAGCTACAAACATCATCATAATGGTTATAAATTTGTTTATATTCACATTTCGAAGATATATATATATATATTTCCCCACTTTCCTCATTTCATGAATATTGTTATCAATTCCATCTACCTTCTAAGAAATTGTAGGAAAAGATGAAAATTAGAATTTAGGTTATGAAGTATGGAGTCATAGTGGTTTCTATTGATAGTTGTTTGTGAATTATTTATGAGTACAAAATGACATTATCACTTTTGTATAATACATTTTTAATAAATTAAATCGATATAGTTTTAGACATGTAATGATCACCTCATGAGTTTGCACATTCCCTAGATGATATAAAGAGAACAAGTTGTTGTAGGAGTCTTTAAAAATATTTCTCATTTCAAGATAAGAATTGAGCCTAGATAATAATTACCATCTCTAAGTATCATGGTAGAAGAAAGAGGCTCGGAACATGTTGTTTTCAAATTTGCAATTAAAGAACTAGAAGACTAAACATAAATTAAAATATAAAAATCTATGTTATCCTTTTCATGGGTTGACCTTGAGGATATTAATACCTTTTTTTTTTAAATTTAAACTTCTCTATGTAACTTGTGATCAAAAGACATACACGAAAATTGAGGCTTTTTCCATTCACTTTGATGGAAGCAATGTTAAGATGATTTTTCACTTTGGATGGAAAAACCATCAACCCTTGGGATTAAATGAAACAAGCTTTCATTAAAATGTATACAAATTATGAAAAATCTATAGACAATAGGATGATATATTCAAAATGAAACAAGGAGAAAATATATCATTATAAGGTTTTTGAGTTATAAAAAGGTTTAGCACCTACACATTAGACCAATAATATCTCAAATTATTCATTGTCAGAGGCAATAGAAAACTTTAACCTCCTTACAAATGGTGATACGTTTGATCTCCCTTATGATTCTATAAATCAAGTTTTCAAAAAATTATTTCAAAACTACTCACAAAAAGAATAGAGGTTACAAAGATTTTATTACATAGTCATGGAAAATAAAATATATAAACCCTTAAATTGAGAATAACCAAATGGATTTACATGATAACGTAAGAATATAGATTAAACACTTAAGGAGGTAACAAAATCAAATACTTGTGTAAATAATCATTGAACAAGGCATGCTAGCTACTATACAATACTCAACATCTAAAATATTGCAATATATTGATACTTATGCATTTTTGTTTTTTTGCCCACTTTATCTCTCCTAAGTATTTGTACTTGTATTCTCTCTCTTAAGGCACCACGGTTTCTTGGTCTTCTTGGACTTTCTTGAAGCATATTGGAGTTCTATGGTTAGGAGTATTCCTTAGAGTCTAGGTATTAATATTTTGAGAGAAAAACCTATGGTGTATATGTGAAAAAAGAAGAGAACACAAGGACATCTTACCTTAGAGGTTGCGCACTTGGGCTTTCTTAATTGAGCTAGCGTTTTATGATTTACACTAACTAGGGATTTTTGGATAGAGATTTTCTACTCACCTTAAGAGAAGGCTATGGTATATACTTACACTTCAGCTTCAGTTTCATATATGAGAATCCAACCATTCATATCCGTGTCACTTTTCTATTTCAACTTTGCTATTTCAATTACATCTATATATGTTCTTTCTGTTTTTCTATTTATTACTAGTTTGTATCTTTTTTATTGGAGATAAGTAAAGAGAAAATAGTCAAAGTGGAAAATGGCACATGGTAGGTGAAATACCACTCAAGAGACATGAAAAGTCATCTGGCCATCCAAATATATAAAATTATTTTTAATATATATTTTTAAATATTATAATATTAAAAATTATATTTATATTATTTTAAAAATAATATAAACATACTATTCTTTTCAATCAATCTCAATAAATTATTCAATAAAAAATTGTAAATATTTCTTTATAAACATAACAAAATACTTCAATATTGTAAATGGAAACCATTATTTAACTTAATATATAGATTATTTAATAAAATTTTACAAATAATAGTTCAAGAGTACAACTCAACTTAGTATATATAAATTATTAAATGAAAATTTACAAAATGTTTTTCAAGAGCACAACAAAACACTTTAGTATTGTAGAGTCGAGTGTTTATTCGACTTAATATTTCTAAGTATAACAATATTATAATTAAAAAATGATACATGGATATTTTATAGAGGTGATATAAAATATGAAAAATATGGAAAAGTATGATAAGTTAGTTGTAACAAGGGAAATGATAGGTGGTACATGGATATTTTATAGAGGTTATATAAAATATGAAAAATATGGAAAAGTATGATAAGTTAGTTGTAACAAGGGAAATGATAGGTGGTATTTTTATTTATTGACAAAATAGAATGTAGAAAGATTCTTAATTTTGGGCAAAGTAGAATAGGTGGTTGGTTATCATAATAGTATAAACACTGTTACTGATGAAATGGGTAACCTGACCTCAAAACAGGAGCTCTAGCCCAAAAAGACTCAAAAAAACATGAAAAAACACCCCAAAAACAAAAGAAATGTATTCCAGAACGCACTTGGTTTTTTTTAAGGTCAAATTTCAACATTTTATAAAATTATGCTAAAAGAAAAATTGTTTCTGGAAAAAAAGATTGAAAAAACACCCTGAAAACAAAACGAGTTGATGCTGGAATAACAAAAAAAAAAATTTGTGTCATATTTTTTACATTTTTAAAAATAGAAATAACATTTTTTAATTTTTAAAATTCAAACATTAAAAAATGCCTAAAATTAAAAAAAAAATTAAATTAAAAAATAAAAACATTTTAAAGCTTAAAATTTAAAAATATATAAGAATAAAAAAATAAAAAATAAAAACAAAATAAAAATTTTAATTCAAACATTAAAAAAAACCTAAAATTTAAGATAAAAATAAAAAATAAAAAATTTAAAGATTAAAATTTCAAAATATATAGAAAAAAAAAACAAAATAAAAATATTAAATTAAAAAAAAAACAAGTTAAAAAAAGAAAGAAATTATAAAAAATAAAATATAGAAATTAAATTTAAAAAAGAAAAAGAAAATGTTTATTAAATTAAAAATAAAAAATTAAATTTAAACAAATATACTAAATTTTAATAAATTTAAAACTTTAAAATAAAAATTAATTAAAAATAAAAAACGAAAAATAAAATACAATAAAAATATTAGATTTAAATAAATATATATTTAAAAAACAAATAGATTTTAAAAAATAAATTAAATTTAAATTATAAAAAATCAAATAAATAAATAAATATATATATATATATATATATATATATAAACTTAAATTAAAAATACATGATTTTATTAAATATAAAAAAATGTTAGTATTAAAATAACAAATTAAATTAAAAAAAAAATTTATTAAATTTTAATAAATAAATGAATAAACAAATGAATTTTGAAGTAAAAAATAAATTTTAAATATAAAGAAAAAAAAAACATTGTTAAAATAAAAAGTTGAAAAACTTTAAAAATCAATTAAAATTGAAAATTTGAAAAAAATAAATTAAATTAAAATATATTAAATAAAAAATAAAATAAAAAACAAATTAATTTGAAAATATTAAGTTTAATTTAAAAAAAAAATCTAATTTTAAATACACAATTTTAATTGAAATAAAAAAAATATAAAAATTTTATGTAATTAAAAAAATAATAATAAAAAAATAAAAATTAAAAAAAAAGGTATTAAATTCAAATAAATTAAAAAAAAAATTACAAAATTTACTAAATTTTAAAAAATTAAATAAAAAAACTAAACATAAAATTTAATAATAAAAAAAAATATGAAAAAAGAAAATCAATTAAATAAAAAAAATACAAAATTTAATAAAAATTATTAACAAAATTTAGAAAAAAAAATGGAAAACAAAAAAAATGAATAAAATTAAAAAAAAAAACAAAACAAAAGAAAATTAAAACAAATTAAATTTCAAATATAAAAATTAAATTTAAAAAAATAATAATTTTGAATTTTTGGAATTTAAAAAAAAAATAAAAATAAAAAATCAAATTAAAAAAAAATATTCATTGTGGAGATTCCGAACCCTGAAACTTAAAATATTAAAAGTTATAATTTAAAAAAAAAAAAAAAAAAAAAAAATTTGATCGTGGTGGCGCCGCCGATCAGCCTCCCGCTCTAGTGCCAATGGAGGCCTCCCGCGGTGGGAGGCCAATTCCGGGAATCGCCCTCTCGCAGCACTGGAGGCCGATTCCGGGAATCGCCCTCCCGCGCCGGGAGGCCAATTTCGAGAATCGCCCTCCCATGCCGGGAGGGCGATTCCGGGAATTGCCCTCCCATGCCGGGAGGGCGATTCCGGGAATTGCCCTGAGTCTGATTTTGGGAATCGCCCTCCCGTCACGGGAGGCTGATTATGGGAATCAACCTCCTGCTACGAGAGGCCGATTCCGAGAATCGCCCTCGCGCTGGGAGGCCGATTCCGAGAATCACCCTCCCGCACTGGGAGGCCGATTCCGGGAATCGTCCTCCCGTGATGGGAGGCTGATTCCGGGAATCGCCCTCCCGCCACAGAGGGGCGATTCCCGGAATCACCCTCCCATCGCAGGAGGGCGATTCCCGTAATCGGCCTCCCGCCTAGGTGGCAGCAGAGGCCGGCCGCTGGACGGGCAAGGGGCTGCATGCAGCCTCCCCGCCCGCCCAGCGGCCGGCCTCCGTCGCCACCTGGGCGGGAGGCCGATTGGTGGCACCACCACGATCAAAAAGTTCTTTCTTTTTTTTTTAATTTTTATTTTTATTTTTAATTTGATTTTTTTTTTTTTAAATTCAAAAAATTTAAATTTTTTTTTTTTAATTCAAATTTTTTATTTTAAATTTATTTTTTTTTAATTTTTTTTTTAAATTTTGTTTTAAAATTTAATATTTTAGATTAATTATTTTTTAAAATTTAAAATTTATTTATTAAATTTTAATTTAATTTAATTTTTTTTTTAATCTTTTAGTTTATTTAGTTTTTCATTTTTAAAATTTATAAATTGTTTCATTTAAAAAAAAAACAGCAAATTTATGGATATTTGTTTTTTAATTATTTGCATGTGGTTTTTTTCATTTTTTTGTTTTTTAATGATAGTTTTTTTTAATTTTAATTTTCTTTTTCAATTTTAAATTTTGATTTTTTTTTTTTTAATTTGTTTTTTTGGTTAATTTTAAAATTTGTGTTTTTGTTTTCTTATTATTATTATTATTTTAATTTAATTTTTTCTTTTTTATATTTTATTTTTTTTATCTAAATTTTAATTTTGTAATTTAAATTATTTTTAAATTTTCTATTTAATTTTTTTTTTAATTATATGGTTTTTTTTAATAATTTAGAAAAAAAAAATTGATGTTTTTTTTTTTTTTAATTTTTTTGGTTAATTTTTATTTTTATTTTTAAATTATGTGTTTTTTTTTTCAAATTTTGTCATTTCTTTTGATATAATTTTCGAATATTTTTTTTTGTTTTTTAAACTTTTTTTTTTAGAAGTTAATTTTTGTTTTTTTTTACATTTTTATTGGTTTTTTTATTGTATATATATATATATATATATATATATATATATATATATATATATATATATATATATATATATATATATATATATATATATATATATCTAAGTTTTTTGTTTTATTACCAATATGAAAATCACCGCTCTAAAAAAAAAAAAAAAATGATGCTGCATCAATACGTTTCAAAATTAGCATGAAAATCACTAACATTTTAAAGCAAATATTCATACTTCATAAATAAAAATATTAGAGTGTCAAAAATGTGCTCCAAAAAAAAAATAGGTGATTCTGCATCACCATTTTTCAAAATCGGGTGCTTTTATGCTACCAAAAAAAAGTAGGTAACAGTGCGGTTACTTATTTCATCGGTAACAGTGTTTATAATTACTAGAGGAGTGGATGTAGTAAAAATTCCTTTGTATCTTTTATATCAATTCGGACACCAAACGTGTCGATCTTCTATAATCACTTTTTTAACTTTTGGAATGTAGTTAAAGAAAGGGAATTGAAACTTAGGATTCAAAGAGAGGATAAAGGACAACATTTAGGAGGAAAAAAGATTTAAATATTTTGCAACCTAGAGGCTAATTTTATCTACTAAATATGTGAGAGTGTACAAGATGATTCACTCTCATTTTATAGAATTTGTATTTCTCTCAATTTATGTATATTTCCTAAGTCTATCAAGAAATTTTATTTCGAGTGTGTATGAACTGATTGATAGCTTTGTTTAGTTATGAATATTATTTGAAGATTTACTTTCAATGTTGTTTCTATGATTATATTTGAATATGATACCAAGTAGTGACTCAATTAAATGCATGTTATTCTTGAATATTCCATAACAACTCATTCTAAATATTTTGAGGGATGTATTTATCTCTTAATGCATTGGAAAGGAGCATAATATAATTACTAACATGTTTAGTATAAAAGAAATAATTTTCTACTCTAAAATTAAGGGTTATCCAAACTTTATAGATATGTGTAAGCTACATGATTCAATTGAAGATATCACAATATGGTTTCATTTTAATATTAGTCAATATGTTTTATATCCTATCAAGAAATGATAAGTATTACCACTCTTGTTAGGATATATTTAACATCCCTTTGCATCCCTTAAAGAACATTAGTATATACCAACTTGTGACAACCTAACACATATAACTATAATTTACCCATGCCCAAGGCACTCAAAAAACACCATTCCTTAGCAAAACTTGACCTTTGATGCCATCCTTTTTTATATAATAAATCTATGAAACCATGCATTCCATACTAGAACTCATGAAAATGCCAAGAAACATACATACATGTAATGTAATTTCATATAATCATATTCAACATTCAAGAAAATGATAACCATTTTAATTTACATAATGGAAATATAAATACACAAGAACACAAAAAACACTTATTTTTGAATGAAAGATTCACCAAGTATAAACATCCAATATTCCACCCAACCATAGGCTCCATTTCACTTTCACTCTTAAAATAGGTGACCCTCGAGCTAAGGCTATGATACTCCAAGGATGTGTGCCTAGGTAAACTCTATCTCTTATAGATATTTAGTTCTCAATTTTTCTCTATGCACACAATTTACACAACAACCATGCTACCAAGGATACTCAACCAATCCCAAAGAAAATCATACAAATCACATTATTATTTAGATATATTTCATATGAGATGGTAATTCAAATATTTATTCATGTGATTGAAAGAATAAATATGGGCCATTAATACAATTGGATATAAGGAGATCATTTCATTTCTTAGTTGTGATATAGTGGCATAGTTTTAGCTACTATATATTTAATGATTCATCATTAAACCTAACTCTACATTGTTCTAGCATCTAGATGGAAGAAGATTGCAATATGGTGTTATCTTATTCATCATGAAAAAAAGACACAAGGGAGGAATCAAGGGATGCAAAGAGGATTTCTAGAGCATAGTTTGAATGGAAATCAAATGGTTGTAGTGAAGAAAGTTCTAGCTTAGATTCATTGCCAATCAAAAATGTTAAGAGGGAAATTACAAATTGGCATGGACTGATGGGGTTATTTCATTTATTGGGAGAATGGATGTCTAATGGGGAAGGATAGGGAGAAAATTATGCTAAATTCATTGAATCTTTAAGATTATAAATCCTAATACCTCAAATTAGTTATAAGATTATGCTTCTCAAGCTGAATTAACATCTATATAAAAAATAGTTCGACATTGAAGTACATGCATATAAAGTTCATGGTTTTCACTCTAAAGGTCATGATATTTTGACAAGAAAAAATAACAAATATGAAACACGGTATCAAATTTCTTTATCAAGAAATAGTGAAATGGCCCATTAATCCACTTATATTCTCATAAATAAAAATTATATGCATTTTGTTTCCTCCTTTTCTTTTTATCATTATGAAGTCTTATATTTGTGCATTAGTAGGTCCACTATTACTTTTTATTAGAACTATAGTGTGTGAGTTATATCTAAGAAAATGTATTACTCAAATTACTTGACACTAATATTTTACTACCTATTTCCCATTAGTTGTGCCTTTCACTCTACTATACTTATATTTCTTGAATTATACTATGAAGCTATATTAGGAAAAGAAATCTATTCTATCACCCTTGATAACCAAATAAACCTTCTCCAATTTGAATAATAAAACGTTAATGATTAACCATAAACAATGTTGAATAACTTGTCTTTTCTTCAATATTCTATTTGGTGTAATATGTGTTTAGCACAAGTCGCTCTAAACACTCATTGAGAACTCCCACTGAAAAAAAAACACATAGAAGATTGTGTAAATTGTTATAATGTCATCATAAATAATATTTTTTTTCCATTTATAATGTCATTGTAAATAATATTTTTTACATGTTACAAGAGGACATATTTTCATCATCAGAAAGGATGGCCGAAAATTGTCAACAATATATTAATAATTTTTTTATACAACGTAGGCATGCCTTTTCATAAAGATATAGGGGCCCAAACAAAGAATATAAAGATATAGGGGCCAAACAAAGAATATAAACTGTTGCGAATCTCATCACTTGTCATCCTTCCAACAAAAACAAATTTTAAAAGTCAATGTTGTAATACATAACCAAATCAAATTTTAATATTTTAATACTTTAACGAATTAGAGATGAGCACGCGACACACCCAAGAGAACATTGTTGCCCGCTAAATTTAGATTTTTCTATGTCACCTCACGTCAAGATCGTGAGAATAAGGACCGAATTTTGGTGATGGAAGAAAATTGGAAAACGAAATGATTGTGTATATAAAAATTCTAAATTAAAATCTATAATATTAGAGACAAAATTATAAAATTATTTTTAAATAATAAAAAATTAAATTTTAATTATTTCAAAATTAAAATATTTAAAAATACTAATAATTATATTAACCTATCTTAATCAATTATTTGATGAAACATTGCCATTTTTTCTTTATAAACCCAATAAAACACTTCAATATTGTAGATTGAAACTTTTTTTCGACTTGGTATATAAATTATTTAATGAAAAATTATAAATTGTTCTTCATGAACGCAGCAAAACACTTCGATACTGTAAATAAAAGTCTTATTTCACCTTGGTGTTTGTAAGCTTAAAAATATTATAATGACAGTTTTTAAGGATAATAATATTATAATTGAAAAAATTGGTAAATAGGTAATTTTAAAAGAGTTATTTTTTAAGTAATAATTTATTAAATTTTAATGAAAATAAATAAGGAATTATTTTATTTATGTTAGATCTAAGATTTTTGTGATTCATAATGTAGATAAAAGAACTTTCGATTAATCACATTATGATGTGATTAATCCGAAAATTCTTTTATCTATATTTTATTTATTTCTAAATGATAGAGAAATGTTTTAAAATTATTATAATGTGATGAGTTAAAATTTATGAAAATTAGTATTGTAATAAATATTTTACAAGTGTTTCAAATTTATTATAGTTTTGTTAGTTGAAAGTTCTGAAAGTTGGTGTTGTAACAAATATTCTAAAATTGTGATTTAATATGGGTGTGAGTACACTTACTTTTTATTTTCAATCTTTTTACAATTGTATAGATAAATTTTTTAGATCTACAACATTTTAGGAATTGTATAATGTCTTGTTTTATTTTGGATTTCACAAGAGTTTGTTCTTATTTTAACTGTTGGTTTTCTTCTTTAAATTAATCAAAATAAATACATATTTTTTATTTTTTTAATTAAAGTTTATGACCTTCTTACAATTTTTTTTTAATCTTCCACCATTTCTTTTATTATCAAATGATTTAGTCAACACTTAACACCTTTATGTCATATTGGCACCTTTATGTCACTTTGGCTTTAGCCATAAGTGATTTTGACTAAACCCTTGAACAATTTAAAAAAAAATATTATCTCCTAGGTTGTTTATCTTATTCAAACCGTTTTATTTTATTTTGGAGTATCTAGAAAATAATATTATAATTCAAAATAGAACATTAAAATTTATTTGTAAGATGAAGTATTTATCCTTGGTTTAGCTTAAGAGGGTGTGTAAGAATATTGACGAGAATAATAAATAATTATATATATTATATATTGGGCATTTTTAAATAATTTTTATTAATATTGAAATTTTCTCTTCTCAATGAGATGTGAGTTTAGTTTATTTAAATAATAATGTTGATATATAAGGTTAAAATTTAAAATGTTAGAATATTTTGGTCATTTCTTTTGATCGAAGGATATTACAAGATTGTAATCATAAAACATGGTCATTTCTTTTGATGGAAGGATATTATAATATTGTAATCATAAAACATTGTAATTAGTAAAAAAATGAATTTCATTTAATAAAATAATAGAAATAATTTGTAACACCTATACCACATATAATATTATCAAGGAGAGGTGCCTTCATCACATATGGATTAAATGTAAAAATCCATTTAAATTAACCCATGAAACATTCTATCTATAGTGCGAGGAGAAACATATTCTTTCTCTCCCATTACCCACTCAAGAGAGCAATGAAAATTTGCATAGTTACTAGTGATATCACTCAACAAAGCAACATGGGTTAAATGACAAAATCCATTTCAATTAACCCATGAAACATTCCATCTATAGTGTGAGGAATATCTTCCTTCTCTCCCCATTATCCACTCAAGAGAGAAATGAATTTTCTCATAGCTGTTAGTGATATCACTCAACAAAGGGTTAATACTTCAAGACCTAGATTTGAATAATTGCTTTGTAAGGTGTTACCTTTGGAATGAACTCCCCTCTCATCTAGTTTTCTTAGCTATGCTCTTCCTGATTTGATAATAGACGATTCAAATCTCTTCTGTCATTTGATCCAATGCCTTTTGTTAACTGAATCCTCCTTATACGTTATGGCCAAACATCACTTTTTGACTATGTCGACTATATTGTGTGCTTACGTTTTGGAAGTATTATTCCCTCAATTAGTCTTGTCACAGTATACAACAATTTTTTAGATGGGGGATGAGGAAACCCTCTCTTTTTTTATATTACTGAGGCAACAAAGCCTTCAAGTGAAGGAACAATACATGCATTATTATTTCTTATTTTGATAATATTACCAATAATTAAAGCTAGCAATTTTGCTATACAGTGCTTCTTATTTCCTTTTTGTATCTTGTATCCTTATGTTTAAATTAAGATCCCTCATTTGGGTTGGTTATCCATCCTTTTATAGGTTTGTATATTTGGTTTCCGGGGTGCGAATTTAGAATGACCTTTCAGAAGTTTCAACTCTTCAAGGTCGGAATTCAACCAAAAGTGTCCTTATTGCTTATTGATTCTTATATTCTCCAGGTTCTTTTATGCCCCCTATGGTACACTCCCTTATTGAGCAACAATATTTGGTTCAATTATACATGATTGCAATTAGATTCTTATAATATGGTTTTTCAAATTTATTAGTTAAGGAAAGGAATGGTTGACTACCAAACCCCTTTTTGTATAGAGAAAATGATTCTCGACTTGACCCTCTTTACTTAAATTGGGGATTTTCAAATGGTTTCCCTTTAAGTTGTAGGGTTAACTCACAATGAGATTTTTTATACTTCATTAGAACTCCTCTAAGGTGAGGCTATATTTTTCCCTTACATTCTGGAGGTATTCTGCCTCTGTCTAGTCTTATCACAGTATACAACGTTTTTTTTTAATGAAGGTCAAGGAAATCCTCTCTCTTTTTTTTAGATCTCTAAGCCAAGGACGTCTTCAGGTGAAGGAACAAGTTACAAGTATTATTATTTCTTCTTTTGGGCTTCTATTATTGGGTCCTTAAATAATCAATAGAGTCACTCCACCACATAACTTATTTTCTCAAACAAGTTTCAAACCCCAGTTCCATTTGTTTTATATCCTCTTCTTGATTCAGCTCTCTAGAGGAAACTTGCTCTAAGTCATTCAGTTGGGGGGGGGGGGAGAATTTGAGATGTTTTTGAAACTATCTAACCCAAATTGAATTTCTAATAATATTTGTTGGAAGTCAGTGTTTTGTCTCATGTACTAGCACTTCAATGTTGACAGCCTAAAAAATTCTAGGCCATTTCTCTCTACGAATCAGGGACCATCAACAAAATCATGTGTTCTTTGTTCTAAAAAAAAATTGGGGAATATCTTAGGCATTATGCACTTTATATGGTGTTTGATGTTACTGAATGCAATCACTTATCTTTAATTCAGAAACATTAAGTCAAAAACCCTACCAAAGTATAAATAAGCTAATGTAGAGAAATCATGGGGTGTTAAAGCTTAAAAGAAGGGCAAGAAAGAAGTCAAGTATTGTGCTCAGAATTTTCAGGTACAATTCGCCATGTCAGAAGGAGGAGTTGTCACTCCAATATAAATTTGAAAGAATCAATAAGATTATTTGAGAGTCTCAACAGAAAGTGATGACATTAGTATATGACATTTATTCAAGTGCAATTTGTTGTGCAATATTTACCATTGTCTTTACTATACTGGAATTGGACTAATGTTTTGGAAGATGTACATATTTTAGTATGATTTCATGTGACTTAAAATTTTAATATTCAACTTTTTTTTTTTTGAAATTGAGCAAATTGTTTCCTTATTTTTCATTTGAATATTCAACATATGACTCGAATTTTTTGCACCTTGGCGAGTCCCATAATTTCTTGATTTTGAATGGACTCTCTCTCTTTTAAATTCTTTGTTCACACTTTCTCTTTGATCGATATGCTTGAAATTACCATATCGATGCCACAATAATATTAGAAAATTGCATTTAATCTCACTTTTTCATCGTTTTAAATATGATGTCATCATTTTTTATCATAAATCTATAGGAAAATCACATTATCATTTGAGAAGTTGATGCATTTCAAACTACACAGTGTAGTTCATCATCAAGAGAATGATGAACTACAATGAGTATTTCGAAATGTGTCGGCTTCTCAAATCATAATGTGATTTTCCAGAAGATTTATGATAAAATATATATTGATAAAAATGTTTACACTCTCAAATGATTTCATCATTTCAGATTTGAAGGGTACAATGATTATGTTGCTATCACTTGGATGCATATATATATATATGGATATGGTGTGTGTGGCCTGCATAAGGTTAACCCTATGACCCTTTTCATCACTTTTTTTACAACTTTTTGGGTTAATTGTAATGATGAATGCAATCTAATTTCAATCAATGCTAAAATGACAAAAAATACCTAACACGACTACTGAAACATCATGCAAAATTTGAGGGTTCATTTCATTGGTACTGAATATTTGGTCACCAGTGTAGATAAATTAATGTTATGCATGGAATTTCCTAATATAAACAAGCATTGAAACATTAAAATTTGTATGTGCATTCGATAATTTGTACTCAATTTTTTTTTAAAAACGTATCATGAGTAGGATGTTGATGTGATTCACCATTTTTGAGGACGTGTCATTGATCATTCCTTACCATTCCATTTGGACTATAATTATGGAATATAGTATATCATTAGCCTCACTCGATAGTTAGGTCAATTAGGGGATATTTGGGCCTCATTATTGGGTCCTTAAATAATCTTAGAGAGTCATCACCACCACATAAATTCATGTCTCAAATAGGGTTCAAACCTTAGTTCCATTTTTCGTATATCATCTTCCTGATTTAGCTCTCTAGCCCAGAATGGAAAGGTTCTCTACGTTGTTCAATTAGAGACCAAATGAGATCATTTGGGGGGGGGATGGGGGATTCAAGTTGTTTGCAAAAATATTTATCCTAGATTTAATTTCTAGTAGTACATGTTGGAAGTGAGCATTTTGTCTCTTGTACTAGCACTTCAATGTTGAAAACCTTTAAAATCCTAGATAAAGGCCACTGATCCCTATGAATCTGGGACCATCTACAAAATCTTGTGTTCTTTTTTCTCAAAAAATAGTTCGGGAATATCTTAGGCACTATGCACTTTATATGGTGTTTTATGTTACTAAACGTAATTACTTCTCTTTAATTCACAAACATTATTTCAAAAACCCTACTAGAGTATAAAGAAGCTAACGTAGAGAAATAATGGTGCATTAAAGCTGAAAAGAAGGGAAATAAAGAAGTCAAGTATTGTGCTCAAAATGTTGAGGTACAAGCTGCCATGTTAGTGGAAGGTGTTCCTGTAGAAATATAAAGAATCAATATCATTACTTGAGAGTCTCAACAAAAAGTGACAACATTAGTATATGAAATCTATTCAAGTGAAATATGTTGTGAGATTTTTACCACTGTCTTTACTATACCATAATTGCCTAATGTTGTTGAATATGTATATATTTTAGTGTGATTGTGTGTGACTTAAAAATTTAATTTGCAGCTTATTGTTTTGTCAAATTGAGCAAAGTTTTTCTTCATTTTTCATTTGACTATTCAGCATATGGCTGGAATTTTTAGAACCTTGGATAATTTCTTGATCTTGAATGGAATTTCTCTCTTTGAAATGTTTTGTTATCACTTGTTCTTTGATCAATGTGCTTGAAGTGAACATCTCAATGCCACATTACTAATATAAAATTACGTTTAAGCTCATTTTTCCACCGTTTTAAATCTGATGTCATCATTTCAAATTTGAAGTGTATGTCTTGTAACTAAAGTGATTGGTACTATGATTATTTTTTTTTCACTTGGATGCCTGTAGAAATCTATAAATAAGGTTTGCATGGCCTGCATAAGATTAACTTTATGACCCTTTCCATCACATTTTTTTAACAATGTTTAGGGTTAATTGTAGTGTTCAATGAAATTAAGTTCAATCAATTCCAAAATTACAATAACTACCTAACATGACTATTGAAGAATCATTCTTATTATGAGGTTTCATGGAATTTATATTGAATATTTGGTCACCAGTGTAGAGTGATCTATGTTATGCATGGAATTGCATAATATATACAAGCATTAACAAAATAAAATGGTAATTTCTATGTGAATTCAAGAATTTGTGCTCAATTATATTAAAAAAAACTTATCATGACTAGGATGTTTATGCGAGTCACCAATATTGAGGGCATTTCATTGATCAATCCTTCCATCAATTTGGACTATGATTATGGAATAGAGGATATCAGTTGCGTCAATCGGTAAATAGGTCCATTACGAAATATTTGACCCTTTATTATTGGGTCCTTAAATAATAAACAGAGTCATAACTGCCATAAAACTTTATGTCTCAAATATGGTTCAAAACTCAGTTCCAATTGTTGTATATCCTCTTCTCGATTTATCTCTCTAGCTCAGAATGGAAAGTTTCTTTAGGTCATTCAATTAGAGACTAGATGAGATCATAGGGGGAAAATTCAAGTTGTTTGTCAAACTATCCAGCCCAAATTTAATTTATAAGAGTATTTTCTAGATATCAGGGTTATGTCTCTTGTATTAGCACTTCAATGTTAAAAAACTTAAAAATCCTAAACAAAATCAATTGCTCCCTATGAATCAGGGAACATCTACAAAATCTTGTGTTCTTTGTTATGAAAAAATAGCTAGGGAATATCTTAGGAACTATGAAATTTATTTGTTGTATGATGTTACTGAATGCAATTATTTCTCTTTAAATCAGAAACATATATTTTAAAACCCTACCAAAGTATAAAAAAATTGACCCTGAGAAATCATGGGGTGTTAAAGTTGAAAAGAAAGGCAAAGAAGAATTCAAGTATCATGCTCATAATGCTGATGTACAGGTCGCCATGTTAGTGGAAGGAGTTTTCGTCGCGATATAAATTTGAAAGAATCAATACCATTACATGAGAATCTCAATAGAAAGGGATGACATTGTTGGACACCTAATCCTCTATGGGTAGGTGTGGAAGGTGAACAGTCACAAATGGAGTCCAAGTGGCCTTGGAATGTGGAATCCAAGAGTCACTCTATTGTACTATAAATAGGCATCTATGGTTAATGGAAAGGCAAACAATGCTTATCTTTCTCTTGTATGTGTGTTTCACAATGCTTGTGTTTAACATGGTATCAGAGCGGGCGATCTCCTGCCCTAATCAAGTCTGAGCCACTTGCTTTTGTGGCCTGTGTAAACTTGCAAGCCCTGGGTTTTCTTTTTAAGCATTGCAGCTCTACCTCTATTCAGCATTTCTGCACACTAACATATCTACACTAGTTTTTAATGCTCCCCACCTAAGCTTTCCCCATTGATAGCAATTTCAATGGTTACATATTTTGTATGCCTTGTAGGGATTCTAGCACTTCCTTTACTATCTGTGAGAACTCCATTTTCATAATGCTCCATTTTCATTTTTCCCTCGCCGCTATTCCCCCTACCGCTCGGCCTCCTCGTATTCCCTCATACGCATCTCTCCTCCATCTACTCAGCACTTCCACTCTGTGACCTCCATATGCATCGACCTCTCCAATATGCCTCACCTCCTTTTACTTCCCCCCTCGGTGCTCCACACACCTCTGGTTCATCCCCTGCACTACCTCCTCCCCAACTCCCTCCACTCTGCGCTAACTCCTTCCCACTATCTCTCACTCCACCTTCTAGTTTCGTCAACCTCCCCTCACCACTACATTGCCTCATCACCTCCGATAACACTCCGTAAAAGAAGTTTAGCTTTCTCTAATCGAAGTCTCAAAATCTGATCAATAACTGGAATGTTATCTAACTTTCCAGTAGAGGCACGAGTAGCATAAGCATGATAGAGCTCCTCACGAAGACTGCGATTACGTGCATGTCGTAAAATTGGCTGGTAGCTTGGAATATATAATGTAATAATCCATGGCCCATTCTCTACCATTGCACCTTCATAACCCTTAGATGCTAATTTTTTAGCAGTGACACCAAGAGCAATCAACGACAATCCGTCAATATCGTTTTTGTCAGTTATTAGCTTCTCAAAGATTTTTGTTGCATCCAAGACGTTCACATTAAATTTTAATGAAAGCTTTACTAACTCCTCTTGGATTTCATTGAAGTGCCCTTCTTGCCATCGAGTCCTCCACAGCATAGCTTCCACCCCCCGTGGCCTCACTCTCACCTACCTTCCACCTCCACATTGTAGTGTAAGCGTCATGAACCGTGCAATTGAATTAGATGAGTTTCCCCACATTGGGATCTGAGAATTGGTAGCTGGTTATTTATTTTCCTGTTCCGGTGGTGATTCATAATCTGCAGCCGCTAGAAGATTTGAAGCAGATGGAGGAGGAAGAGGTGGCAGCGTGTTGTTGCGGCTACAGGAGGTGAGCAAAGTGGGGAGGCGAGATGACTGAGGACTCGAGTAGAGGTGGAAATGTAAAGTGGAACCAACAACCAAATCAAAATTAAAGAGCAACTGCATTCAAAATAGAATTTTTGTTCACCCATGAGCATATTTAAATTTCTGCATTTTTGTACAAGAAAATTCCTCTAGAAAGGAATCAACCATATCGCCCAGCCATAACAGGATTGCTAACATAAGAAGCCAGATTTCATTATAAAGCATCCACAAGCGCTAAGAGAATATTGGTTTGCACTCTAGTCAAGGTATGCATTGGTTGATCATTATACTTAATATTAAGCCATTCCATTTAGTGAGAAGTCATGTATGCTTTGAGAAGTAAGTGAGCAGTTGCTCCTCTTCAAATATACCATGGACTGATTATCTCCATATGTCTTGGTTTATATATGTGTGATGGAGCGGTGGTATATATATATGATAGGCATATATTAATTATGCTTATGCATTGGAATGTCCCTCCGTCTTCTTTCAAATTTCGTGATGTGTTAATTAATCGATATTTTTCTTATGCAACTGAGCATTATTGTCAATGAGATATTTGTGCGTTGTGCAATTCTGGTCTTCATCGAGATTTGATATCAAATGCTAAACTATTGAGAATGCCTTCAACATCTCTATATGGAAGGTTTAAATTTGGAAGCCACCTTGATTTCTTATAATGAGAATAGAAATCTTCAGATCTATGTGAAATATATTGCAGATCAACGTGTGAAGTGAATTCAACAAAATTTGGACACCATTGGTCCATGTTTCCAATTCTTCTTGTTCATTATAGAAGGGATACAAATAGTTTAGTTGTATGAAGCAGTGAGTATTGCTCATTGGAGGGTCATTCTCTGCAAATTAGAGTTGTTGGTGTAAAAAAATTCTTTGAAGACGAGAGAAATCATTAGTATTTTTTTCCTTAAAAGGTTATTGCACAGTGGTTTTTGCTGCACATTTACAAAATATTTTGCAGTGACATTGTATTCTGCTACCATTGTGAGTGGGTATTTCTTATTAGTTCATATTTGCATTCAATGTTTGAAGTGTAACTTTTAGTTGTTGAGAAAAATGGCTAAAATCAATGATGCATTAGAGTTGTTGCATAACCTCATTCATTCCATTGTTCATGATATGGTAAAAATGAGCAAGAACGCTCTTTTTAGTATTCAAACTTGCTTGCAAGATGCACAAGACAAGATTGAGTTTTTGCAGTTGGAGTCTCAGCTCTAGCAAGATGAACTTCAACAAAATATTCATCATTCTAAACCTGTTTCTATTCAGAACATTGAGACAGACTCCGATTAGTAGAAAGAATATAAAGTTGAGATTGATTCACATTCAGTGCCTAGTTCAAAAGTAGATGCAGATGTTCACACTTCGCTTCCCAAGCCCATCATCAGACCTTGGGAAGAGCTTGTCCATAACAAGCACAAAATTGGTCTTGGATATGAAAAGAATTTGTCCTTTCATATTCCGGACTACTCCAAGCCCATTCAATTTCAGAGCACCATATTTCTTCATGACAGTTCACCTTTAGCTGTTCCAGATCTTGCTCCTCTTCCAAATCAGAAACAAAAAATTGAAAAATGGAAACACCGTGATCGAGTTGGCCATATGAAAGATCATTTTTTTGATCTTCACCCATGCAATCACTGTGGTCGGCACACCCACTCTTCACACAAATGCTTCAAAAACAAGCCTCCTGCAAGAACAAAGATTCATCTTGGATGGATCGCTTCTTGGCAATGGGCATCAATAGCCAAGAAGATGTTTAAGTCGCATGTCAAAACTTGTTCTAGAATATTGAACAAGCTTGCAGTTTATTTTTCACCATCATCTCACCTTGTACCTGACAGGGGGGAAAATGGTGGTCATCTACAAGCTTCAAAGTCACATCAAGCGAGCCTGAGCCACAATCTCTCATTCCAGATTCAGAGTTGTATCCAGAGACACAGCAATTCAAGCGAGCCTAAGCCACAACTTGTCATTCCAGATTCATAGTTGTAGCCAGAGACACAGAGGCCCATGAGCATTCCTTTGGTTGGTGGACAGCCTTAAACCATCCATGTGAGGTTGATATTATTTTCCTGTTCAAAGAATTCAGAGCACTTCCTCTAGCATAAGACTTTAGCTTCTTGCCAGCTTTGGTAGAGTTCTGGGAAATGCATCAAGAATTCCAGTGTTGGTGGTCATCCTTAAACCATCACAGGTTGTAGACCTCCCTTCTTCTAGGTTGAAGGTCACCCTCTTTAAATATGAGGGACACTTCCTCTAGCAGAAGCACTCAACTTCTTTCCAGATTTGGAAGAGTTTTGGGAACTGCAATAAGCATTGTGTTCCAGTGTTGGTGGTCATCCTTAAACCACCTCTTTATGCCAACATTTCAGAGAGTTGATTCAGCCTAAGTGTTACGATGCATACTTTGCAGATTTGTATTACAACTCTCTTCTTGGACTCTCACATACCGCTTCGGATTAAGGGGGGGAATGTTGGACACCTAATCCTCTATGGGTAGGCATGGAAGGCGAACAATCACAAATGGAGTCCAAGTGACCTTGGAATGTGGAATCCAAGAGTCACCGAATTGAACTATAAATAGACATCTATGGTTAATGGAAAGGAAATCAATGCTTATCTTTCTCTTGTGTGTGTGTTTCACCATGCTTGTGTTTAACAAACATTAGTATATGCCATATATTTAAGTGTAGTTTCATTGACGACTTTTACCAGTATTTACTATACTAGAATTGCACTAATTTTGTTGAATATGTACATATTTGAGCATGATTGCGCATGACTTTAAAAAGTTAAGTTCCAGCTTATTTTTTTGTGAAATTGAGCAAAGTTTTTCCTTATTTTTCATTTGACTATCCATCATACAGGTGACAATTTTTGCATCTTGGTGAGTCCCAGAAGTTCTTGATCTTGAATGGTCTCTCTCTATTTGGACTTCTTTGTTAGCACTTCCTCTATGATAGATATCCTTGAAATGACTATTTCGATTCCACATTATTAAAATCAAATTGCATTTAAGCTCATTTATCCACTGTTTAAAATTTAATGTCATCATTTCAGATTTGAAGTGTTTGTCTTGAAATTAAAGCCATTATTACAATGATTATGTTGTTGTCACTTGAATTTCTATAGTAATATATGGAAAACGTGTGTGTGGCCTGCATAAGGTTAACTCTATGACCCTTTGCATCACTTTTGTTTTTACAGCGTTTGGGGTTAATCGTAACATTGAATGCAATTTAAGTTCAATTAATGCTAAAATGACAAAAAATACCTAAAATGACTACTGGAACATCATTCTTATTTTGAGGGCTTTTGGCATTGGTATTGAATATTTAGTCACGAGTGTAGAGAAATGTATGTTATGTGTGGGATTGCCTGAATATATAAGCATTGACAAAATAAAATGGTAATTTGTATGTGCATTTGATAATTTGTGCCCAATTGTATTAAAAAAAACTTATCATGAGTAGGATGGTGATGTGAGTCACCATTATTGAGGCCATGCCATTGATCATTCCTTGTCATTCAATTTGGACCGTGATTATGGAACAAAATATATTAGTTGCCTCACTCAATAGCTAGGTCTATTAGGGAATATTTGGGCCTCTATTATTGGGTCCATAAATAATTAAAAGAGCCATCATTGCCGCAAGACTTCATGTCTCAAACAAGATTCAAACCTCAATGCCATTTATTGTATATCCTATTCTCGGTTAATCTCTCTAGTAGAGAATGCAATGCTACTCCAAGTCATTCAATTAGAGACTAGATGAGATCATGGGGAGGTGAATTCGAGTTTTTTGTCACACTATCTAACCCAAACTAAATTTCTAAGAGTATGTGCTAGAAATCATTGTTTTTTCTCTTATACTATCACTTCAATGTTGACAGCCTTAAAAATACTAGATAAATTCCAGTGTTCCATGTGAATCAGAGCCCATCTAGAAAATATTGTGGTGTTTGTTCTTAAAAGACTGTTGGGAAAAAATTTAGGCACTATGCACTCTATTTCTAATAGAGATTTTGGTTCCCAATTTTTTGTGTACCTAAATATTAAAATTTTGAGGCCGCATATAGATGATTGTTAAATTGGCCACACCATTTTGAACACCATCAGTTACCTTTAATGTGTGTGAGATATCTATCTAGGTCTTAAATGAATTTTCCATATATTCTTACTTATCCAAAAGAATCATGCAATTAAAGTCTTCAATGGTTCCGAGAAAGAATATTTTTAGTAAATCTTTGATAAATTTGTTTTAATTTTTTATATTTTCATATTACTTATATTTCTTATGTGAAATTAAGAGTGATTTATGTTGAATTTCATTTAGATTGAAGTAGTCTAGCTCTTACTATTTGGATATAGGCTAGATATTGTAACTCATTAGAAGAAATGAATTGATCGAAGTTCATCATTTAGTAAATTGTACATAATTTGAATTTCCTTAATCTAATATTGATTTTGAAAATATATCATTCTTAATTTATTTGATGGGTTATTATGAATAAAATCATATTAGCACAATCATATGATTAAAAGTAACTGGTATAGGTTGATTGATATTACTTTCTAATAATAAAAAATTAAATTTCATATATCATCCTTGTTGAATGATAAAATGTATAAATATGTTATGAAACCAGCTCCCAAAATATAAGAAAAGAGAGATCAACACCATAGAAATCAGCCACTTCGAGGGGAAAACCTCCTTTACATTACATAAATGAAAAATTCTTGGATGACACAAATGACAAAACCTCCTTTCTATATATAGGATTCCTTGGGGTCAAAATATAATCCTAGCCGACCTAATAATAATAATGTAAGGACACAATAATAACAATATGGGGACTGCAAGGGTACAAAAATAACAATAAGGGGGCTACACTAACAACAATCAGGGACTACACTAGTAATATAGGGCCCTAACATGCCCCTCTCATTCAAAAAAGTTTTGTCCTCAACGCTTGAGTATTTTTGGATGCTTCTATATAAAGTTATCATCCTCCCATGTGGAATCTTCAGTGGGTAAGTTCTTCCACTTAATGAGATACTCTAAAATTGATCGATTTCATAGCTATCGATTTCTTGTTTTTGTCACTCCTTCAAGGTCCAATATGATTTTTCCTTCTTCCTCAAGTTTTGGAAATATTGTTAGAACTAGAAGTTTGTCACCTATAACCTTCTTTAAGCATGAAACATGGAAAACTGGGTGCACTCGGGAAGATGTAGGAAGCTCCAATTTGTATGCCATAGTACCAATCTTTTGCAACACCTTGTAAGGAACATAGTACTTTGGCGATAATTTATTATCCTTATTAGCTTGTTTGAGGGACATTTGTTTGTATGGTTGTAGCCATAAAAATACTAAGTCGCCTGCATCGAAAATTCTCTCACTGTGATGTTGATCTACCTCATTAGGGGAATTTTGAGGTCTAAAATGGGCCTCCTAAGGTAATTATAAAATAATAGTGGAAATAATAAAATAATATTTGATTACATCATCAAATTTTAGATGGAAGAAAGAAAAAACTACTTTTTCGACTTGTATTTTCAACTTATCTCCTAAAGTTTTAATTCAAATTTCAAGCAGGAGTACTCGTTGGATGAAAAATCTAATTCCTCATCCAAAGAGTACCCATGTTTCATATTTTTGATGGACCCTGCTACACGAAAAATGAGAAATACAAGGAAAACATTATTGCAATAATGTTTTCTAATGTATTTCTCATTTTTCATGTAGTAGGGTCCATCGAAAGTATGCAACATGGGTACTCCTTGGATAAGGAACTAAATTTTTCACCTAGCAAGTACTCCCGCTCAAAAATTGAGTAAAAACTACAAGTTGAAAAAGTAGTTTTATTATTTTATTATTTTTTACTCTTTTTACCCTTTTACTTGAAAAATAGTGAATCATCCCCCATGGTTGACATCATCTTCTTGAATCCTATTGGTTCTTATAAAGTTTATTTTGGTTGTACATTTTTCTTAGGAGACCCATTTTAGACCTCAAAATTCCCCTAATGGTTGTTTCATTCGATTTTGTGCCAAATTTAGGTTATCCTTTAAGAGTTTGTGAACTTGTTGTTGATGCTCGATGTCATATTCCACTGCTTGAACCTTAGAATCTTCTCTTCAAGATGATGTGATGGACGGTGGATGATATCCATAAAGTTCCATAAATGGGGTCATTTTTGTTGTAGTGTGGAAAGAATTGTTATACCACCATTGAGCTAGAGGTAACCAATTGACCCATTGTGTTTGTTTATCAGATAAAAATCAACGAAGATATCCTTCCAAACATTTGTTCACTATCTCAGTTTTCCCATCGGATTGAGGATGATAAGATGAGCTATGAGTTAGTTGAGTACCCAAACAAGAAAATAATTCCATCCAAAAATTTATAGTTAAAATGGGATCTCTATCGCTTACAATAATCTTTGCGTTTTCATGTAGCTTTTGAATTGTTTCCATAAATGCGGTAACAACTGTACTTGCTCTAAATGGATGAGATAATTCTCAAAAGTGTGCATACTTGGTAAGCCTATCAACCACCACCATGATGACACTCTTTCCTTCAGACTTAGGTAACCCTATGATAAAATCCATTGAAACCTCCTCCCAACATTGATTTGGAATGGATAAAGGTTGTAGCATACCCAGGGTCTTAATTTTCTCAACTTTATTTTGTTGGAAAACCAAACATTCCGCCACAAAATTTTGAATATGAGATTTAATGCCATCCCAAAAAAAATTCTTTCTTCACCCTGTGGTAAGTTCTTAAAAATCCCGAGTGTCCTCCTAAGGGATAGGTGTGCAATTCCAAAAGAATATTTTATTTTAGTTGGGAATTGTTACAAAGATATAAGTGATCTTTGTACCATAAGGAATCAATTTTCCAACTAAATGTATCAGATGTATTGGGATATTTCTGAAACTTTTGAATGAGTGTCCATAGTTCTTCATCATTCTTACATTCCTCCCTTGCTTCAGTTATCCAATCTAGTTGGATAATATAAATGGCACCAAGAAATTCTTTCATGTCCTCATCCTTTCTTGAGAGTCCATCTGCAACAACAATTAGCTTCCCTTTTTTGTAGATGATTTAAAAGTCATAACCCAACATCATTTTGACCCATTTTTGCTACTCTTCTGAAGATAGTCTTTGTTCCAAAAAAAGTATTTAAGACTATCATGATTAGTTTTTACCTTGAAGTGTCTTCCCATTTGATAAGGTCGCCATTTCTTTAGTGCATGTAGTATTTCCAACATTTCCTTCTCATAAATAGCTTACTGTAAATACTTTCATTTGATTGGCCGACTTTCAAAAGAAATGGGTCTTCCTTCTTGCTTTAAAACAACATCAATTACATTTGCTGAGACATCACATTCCATAATAAAGGTTTTTGTGAAGTTTGGCGTAGCAAAGACCGGTACTTGTAACATTGCCTCTTGAAGATTTTCAAAGGCCTTAGTTGCATCACGAATCCATGAAAATGCATCTTTCTTCGATAATGTTGTTAGAGGTGCTGCTTTTTTTCCATAATTCTTAGAAAGATTGCAATAATAACTTGTTAACCCAAGAAATCCTTGCAACTACTTTATGGTTTTTGGGACTTTCAATTCCTTAATGGATTTAATTTAGTTAGGGTCTACCTTAACACCCTCCTAAGATACAATGTGACCCAGATATTCCACCTCTTGTACTCGAAAGAAACATTTGGAGGTTTTTTCATATAATTGTTTCTCCTTCTATAGTTTGAGCACCCTGTCAACATGTTGAACATGATCCTTCCAAGACATGTTGTAGATTAATATATCATCAAAACATACTAACACAAATTTTCTAAGGAAGGGTTTGAAAATGGAATTAATCAACCCTTGAAATGTAGAAGATGCATTGGTAAGGCCAAAAGGCACGACCAAAAATTTATAATGACCCTCATGAGTTCGAAATGTTGTTTTTAGAATGTCTTCAGTCTTCATTCTAATTTGATGATATCTTGAACAAACATCCAACATGGTGAAATAAATTGTTCCATGTAATTAATCCACTAATTCATCAATCATAGGAATGAGAAATTTAACTTTAATAGTGAGCTTATTGAGCTCCCTATAATTCAGACACATGAGCCATGATACATCCTTCTTATGCACCAATAATACTCCAGCAGAGAAAGAACTTTGACTAGGTTGAATTATACTAGCCTCTAGTATTTCTACAATCATACGTTCACTTTCGCTCTTTTGGACATAAGGATATATGTAAGGCTTTATGTTTGGAGGAACACTTCCTAGAATCAAATGAATAACATGATCATTATTGTGAATAGGTGGGAGTCCTTTGGGAGTTTCAAGCACCTTGGAATGATTGTCCAAGAATTTTGGGAGATCTGGAGAAATAGATGATTTTGATTTTGGAACTCTTAGTGAGCATAATTGTGAAATGACGCCTCGTTGCTATTTATTCAAAAGATCTGTCATGAAATTAGAGCTTATTATATCTCCTTTATTTCCTATGATACCCTATAATTCAACTTCCTTTCCTTCCAAAAAAAGTTTCCAAAAAAGTTCTTGAAAATTACAATCTATCGTCCCCAAAGATTGTAACCATTATACTCCTAGTACAACACCATCACCACCCATTGGAATGGAAATAATTGGACTATTAAATACATATTCCCCCATGGTTAACTTGATATTATGGCACTTTCCAAAGCTATTTATAGTTTCTCCATTTATCACCATCACTTGACACTCTGGCGTTGGGTATAGGAAGAAATTCAATTCGTTGGCTACCTTAAAATGTATAAAATTATGGGTACTACCTGAATCAATAAGAATTATTACATTTTTATTCTTGATATGTACTTTATATTGATATTTTTAGGAGTGGTAATTCCTGCCAATGCATTACAGGATACAGTCGGAACCATTTCTTCTTCCTCTAGGATTGGTTCTTCGTGTATATCCTCTTCTTTTTAAGTTTATTGTTCCTTTTATTCCTCCTCTTCACAATATCTATAAAATAATTTCTTCTCAGCACACTTATGACCTTTATTCTATTTTCTATCACAACTTTAGAAGAGCCATTTTTCTCTTTTTTCTTCTAATTGTTTTGCTATCAACCTTGTAGGTTGTGTAAGTATAGGAGTAGCAACACTTCCATATTTATAGTTGTGAGTGGTAGGTTTCCTTGTCGCCATAATTTTTCTTTCAATTTTTCTTGCCAACCTGAATTCCTTCTCCAATGTATCAGGTTCCCAAAGGTGAACCTCATGTTATATGTTATCCTTTAAAGTCCCTATGAAGACATCAATCCTATGTTCCTCTTCAATATTATTTACCCTTATATTCAATTTTTGGAAGTCCTCAATGTACTCCATCATTGAACCCTTTTGTTTGAGATTTATCAATTGGCTAAAGAAGGTGTTTCTCTTTGTATCCTCATTATGTGCTATCATTTCCTCCGTAAAAATTGACCAAGTGACCAGTGGTTTACGAGAACAAAGCCATCGATGCCATACAAACTTATTTTGTTCTTAATATAAAGTTGCAGTGTGTACCTTTTACGTATTTTGTGTATTATGGAGCTCAAAGTATTTCTCCATTTGCAGTATCGAAGATATCGGATCCTTGCCATCAAAATGACTCATGTCTATATTTGGAATATTACGGGTCTTAAATCCAACATTAGAGTCTATGAAATCATGATTAACATTTATTATTTTCTTGTCATGAGTTTCCTCTACTACCTTATCACCATTAGGAAGCTTTTCTTATAGCAAATTTTCCAAATGCTCCTTCAAACCTTCCATGTCTTTCTTCAAATCTTCCAGGTTTCCTTATATATCATCCATCTTAACTTCCATGCCATCCATATTAGCTTCCATTCCATTCTTCAAATAATCCATCTTAGCTTCCATGCCTTTCTTCAAACCATCCATGTTTCCTTCTATACCATCCATCTTAACTTCCACACCATTCCTCAAACCATCCATATTAGCTTCCATTTCATTTTTTGTTACTCTTTGCGAGAGCGAAATTTGTTGCACTTACTTTTGTAATTTTTATATATCATGTTGCACTTCTTCCTCTTCATGAGTCATAGTAGAGACGTATGAGGTCTTAATGGGTGTTTAATTCCTTTTAGGGTGAATTTTAGAACCCAATATTGATATCTATGCTTCAATATGCCCTTGTAATCACTTCAAACTGATTTTTCAAACAAGACTTATGCAATTTTTAAAAACAATACACACCTTTTTCTTTATTTTGAGGAGCTTGATATTGAAACTGATGTATCTCTGTAATTTTGGATCCCCGAGATTTTATCTTTGGTCCTTTTGTATCCATATGAATCGTCTTTCCAATGCCATAGGTCAGACCTGATTTGGATTCTTCAAGTCAAAGTTATGCCCAATCTCCCACAATGGCCTAATTATGGACTAGTTCAGTAGATAGAACTTGTACGGCGTTCCACGTGTCATTATTTCCTCCTTTGGCTCTAAAATTGATACACATGAAACTAAAGTCCATGTAATTTCGGCCACGTTTTACAGAATTCCAATCTGATGCTTCGAGAGAGAGTTATGACGATTTTCCCAAGGTCAACTCTTTGAGATGAAATTTGGGAGCCTGCAAAAACCATATCTTCCATAGATCATATCTTCGAAAATATTGCGAACAAAGATCTAAAATATTTCCACGCATTTCCTCCAGATTTCAATGCAAACGGGTTTTTGTTTTAGCTTATGATCCTTCATAGAAAAAACATTATAGCAAAAATGCCATGATGACATGTTTGAAGCAACAAGACCATAGAATCCAAAGATTTGATACCAGATGTTATGAAACTAGCTCTCAAAATAGATGAAAAGAGAGATCAATGCCTTAGAAATCAGCCACTTCCATGGGGAAAACTCCTTTACATTATATAAATGAAAAATTCTTGGATGACACAAATGAAAAAACCTCCTTTCTATATATAGGAGTCCATGGGGTCACAATATAATCCTAGCCGACCTAACAATAATAATGTAAGGGCACAATAATAACAATATGGGGACTAGTAGGGTACAATAATAACAATAATTGGGCTACACTATCAACAATAAGGGAATGCATTACTAATATAGGGCCCTAACAAAATATGTTATATTACACACAATTCCAATGTTAAATAATAAATAAATTATTATATATAATTTATGAGTGAATTGATATGTTAAATAATAAAAATGTGTTTATATTTAACCTAAAGACTCACATTAAAGAACAAAAATGTGATTATTTTTAACAAAAGTGTAGGTTGGCGAGTTGGTGTAAAGTTTTAATCTCTTTAAGTTATAGTTTAAAATCTCAAAATTTTATAGAAAAAGTGGAGGGAAGAAAACATCTATAAATTATAAAAACTATCCAACAATAAAAAAAAATTGTGAATATAAGAAAGAGTTAAAGATGGGTCAAGCTCATTCTAACCTAAACTCAACCTAGAAAAAGGAAAAAGAGTGAATATATTCCCCTTCGATCCCTTTCAGATGTATCACCTCACATTCCCAGCATACGTCTTATCACATTTACACCTTCCATGTTTGATCGTTTGGGATGATTCCACCAATCCTATGACACTGGCCGCCACGTCAACCAATACCTCGACCATATTATATAATATTGAATGTTCTTTTATCGCATCACCTATGCTGATGGGAGATCCAAGAAAAAATTCCAACCATTATTAGAGCAAGGAGGAATAATCAAGAAATTGGGGAGCCCATGATCTTACTATAAATGTTGAAAGAGAAAATAAGACAAATACCCACATTAGAAATATCATGTGGATTGATCATCCATTAATGGAGGGAAGCCCTTATGTTTTGGAGGGTGATCACACCCCTCCTTCGACTCCCTTTGGAATTTGTAAATCCTCCTTCAAATATTTCACCAAGATCCTCACATTCCCATCCTTTCTCTCTTGTAAATATACATGTTATTTATATGTACTAGCATTTTTCCAATAAATATTAATTTTTATTGTGCTTTGAAGTTAAACTATAACAACCCCAGGTTAAAATTTCATGTAATAAAATTTAAAAAAGGAAAAATAAGACCAAGGTCAAGGGAAAATGATTCCAAGTTGAATGTTGGGAAACATATCATAGTGGGCATCACTTGATCTATTTGTGGCTAAAGGAAATTGGCAAACAAAATGGCAAAGGATTTGGAAATGCATGAGGCATTCATTTTATTTTATTTATGAAAAATAAAGGAAATTAGGAGAAAGGAAGGTAAAATGTTACACGTTGCATGTGAGGATGAAATTGAAGGAAAATTCAAGAAATTAGAGGCATCAATAATCAAAATACATCATAGCATCAATTGAGGCCCTTTTTTCAGTTTAGTTTTCGAATTGGTCTCAGAGAGGAGATGAAAACCAAGACGAGATGGAAAGAAAGAGAGCAAAGGAAGGACAAGGAAGCCAAGGTAGGATAACGAAAGCAAAGGAAAGGAAGGATCAAACAAAGAAAGGTTGGATCAAGCAGCTTTAGCAGGAATAATTGCAGGTAACAGGTTGCATGTATGATTTCCTATTTGGTTTTGGCATGCATGGCATATGAATGTGTGTATTTGGTTTAATATTTGTTGGTAACATGGATTTTATTGGGTTTTGATAATGGTTTTAGCCTTTCCTTGCCATTTTTGGATAGCCATGGTGTGATAGGATTCTTCCTCAGTTGACCTTTGGATTGTCAGAATTTTTTGGATCCGGATGAGGTGGTCTTAGAAAAATGCCAAGGGTTTGGGGTGGAGATGGTTTTCTCTAGAAAGCCCTGAACAGGTGGGTGGAGACAGGAAAATTCCTTAAGGGATGGTGAAGGAATTTTGATGCATCCAATCTTGGTTTGGTTTTGTGATCTCGACACTATTTTAGGTGAGATCATGGTATGGTGAAGGTGGAGGTGGTTTAACCTCTGGATTCCCTTGGTTGTTTATGGATTTATTTATCCCATGAGATCCCACATTCATGCTTGGAATATGGCACGAGGGTGAGTGGCTGAAAGAATTATTTGGTTCAGCCCAATATATGGTTGGGTGGTACGTGTAAGTCCTAGACCTAGTTGAATTTTCATATTTTTAATAAGAGCTAATTTTTTCTTGATTTTGATGAGTAAATGTAGTCATTACTATGTGGCTTTAATGGTTTTTCTATCATTGTTATTTATCTAGTTATATGTTAGTTATAAGCATGGTTTTATGATAGATCTTAGTCATGGATCTCTTGATGTTTTTAGTTGTAATTGAGTGAATAATGAATGCAAGACCTAATTGGTATTATGACAACTATTGTGAGAATTTCGGGTCCCAGTTGGGAGAGGTCAGGTCAAGTCTTGCTTCAAGTTTTTGTTTATAAGCCTTGTTTATATTTCATTCATCATTTCTGGAATTTTCACTTATTTATGGGCACATGCTTGAGTCCTAGCCCTGAAAAAGTGGCTAGAATTTGGGGTCAGTTGCATAGAACTGACTGGAAATGTTCGTTGTTGCTAGAAGGTAGTCCTATGGGAGTAATTGGAGACCTATATTTGCTTTGATTCCTTTGCAAGGGAGCAATTGAGGCTCTAGTTCAATGAAAAAGAGAGTCATATCAGGGGTTGGACACCTGGAGGGATTAGGTTGCTCTTAGAGGTCTTGTAACACATGAGGGAAGTTAGTAAGGTCTCAAGTGGTCTACTCCATTTCCTTAAGTTCATATAGGAGGTTGAGTCTTATCATAGTGACCCTCAACTCATGTTTACCATGTGCAAGCCAATGAAAGTAGGTAAATGAGGGAGGAGTGGGTTATAGGATGGTATGCAAGAGGATTGTGCTTTCTTTGGGTAAAGTATGATGTTTTCAAGGTTATGGTTTTCATGCATGGCGTCATGGTATATAGTTGGTATGGTCATGCATGATGTTGATATGTTTTTATATCGATATGATTATGATTATTCATGTACATGATATGATTATACATGTTTATACATGTATATGGATATGATTATTATTATATGTGTACATGATATGATTATACATGTTTTTATCTGATTATGATTATTGAGAAATGGTATTTGGTTCAATTATACATGATTTCAATAGACTTCTTATAATATGGGTTTTCAAATTTATTAGTTAAAGGAAACGAATGGTTGAGTACCAAACCCTTTTTGGTATAGAGAAAAGGATTTCTTGACTTGACCCTCTTTTCTTAAATTGGAATTTTCAAATGGTTTCCCTTTAAGTTGTAGGGTTAACTCACGACGAGATTTTTTCTACTTCATTAGAAATCCTCTATGGTGAGGCTATATGGCACGCTTACATTCTTGAGGTATTCTGCCTCTGTCTAGTCTTATCACAGTATACACTGTATTTTTTATGAGGGTTGAATAAAGCGTCTCAATTTTTTTATATCTCTAAGCCAACAACGTCTTCAGGTTAAGGCACAAGTTACAAGTATTATTATTTCTTCTTTTGGGCCTATATTATTGGGTCCTTAAATAATAAACAAGGTCATCACTACCACAGAACTTATTTTCTCAAATAGGGTTCAAACCTCGGTTCCATTTGTTGTATCTTTTCTTCTTGATTCAACTTTATAATGGAAAGTTTCTCTAAGTCGTTGAATTGGGAGGGGGAGAATTCGAGATGTTTGTCAAACTATCTAAGCTAGACTAAATTCCTAATAATATGTGTTAGAAGTCAGTGTTTTGTCTCATGTACTAGCACTTCAATGTTAATAGCCTTAAAAATCCTAGATAAATGCCATTTCTCCCTATGAATCAGGGACCATCAAAAAAATGTTGTGTTCTTTGTTCTAAAAAAAATTGGGGAATATCTTAGGCATTATGCACTTTATCTGGTGTTTGATGTTATGAATGAAATTACTTCTCTTTAATTCAAAAACATTAATTCAAAAACCCTACCAGAGTATAAATAAGCTAACAAAGATAAATCATGGGGTGTTAAAGCTAAAAAGAAGGGAAAGAAAGAAGTCAAGTACTGTGCTCAGAATGTTGAGGTACAAGTCACCATGTCAGCAGGAGGAGTTTTCACTGCAATATAAATTTTAAAGAATCAATACCATTACTTGAGAGTTTCAACAAAAAGTGATGACATTAGTATATGACACTTATTCAAGTGCAGTTTGTTGTGCAATATTTACCGTTGTTTTTACTATACTAGAATTGCACTAATGTTTTGGAAGATGTACATATTTTAGTATGATTGCATGTTATTTAAAAATTTAATTTCCAACTTATTTTTTTGTGAAATTGAGTCAAGTTTTTCCTTATTTTTCATTTGACTATTTAGCATATGACAGGAATTTTTTGCACCTTGGCAAGTCCCGTAATTTTTTAATCTTGAATGGGCTCTCTCTCTTCGAAATTCTTTGTTAGCACTTTCTATTTGATCAATATTCTTGAAATGACCATCTTGATGCCACATTAATATTAGAAAATTCTATTTAATCTCACTTTTTCATCGTTTTAAATATGATGTCATCATTTTTTATCAGAAATCTGCAGGAAAATCACATCATCATTTTTTTTATCAAAAATCTATTGGAAAATCGCATTATCATTTGAAAAACGAACACGTTTCTAACTACTTAGTCTAGTTCATAATGAGGATAATGGTGAACTACACCAAGTAGCTCAAAACATGTCAACTTCTCAAATGATAATGTGATTTTCCAGAAGATTTATGATAACATATATATGGATCACAAAAGTTTACACTCTCAAATGATGTCATCATTTTAGATTTGAAGTGTTTGTCTTGTAATTAAATTAATTGGTACAATGATTATGTTTCTATCACTTGGATGCTTTTAGATATTTATGGATATGATGTGTGTGGCCTACACAAGGTTAACTCTATGACCCTTTTCATCTCATTTTTTTACAATGTTTTGGGTTAATTGTAATGATGAATGCAATCTAATTTCAATCAATGCTAAAATGACAAAAACTACCTAACACGACTACTAAAACGTCATGAATATTTCGAGGGTTCATTTCATTGGTATTGAATATCTAGTCACCAGTGTAGAGAAATCATTGTTATGCATGGAATTTCCTAATATATACAAGCGTTGAAAAAATAATATTTGTATGTGTATTCGATAATGTGTGCTCAATTTTATTAAAAAAAAAATATTTTGAGTAGGATGTTCATATGAGCCACCATTATTGAGGACGTGTCATTGACCATTCCTTACCATTCGATTTGGACTGTACTTATGGAATAGAGGATATCACTAGCCTCACTCGATAGTTAGGTCCATTAGGGGATATCTAGGCCTCTATTATCGGGTTCTTAAATAATCTTACAAAGTCATCACCACCACATAAATTCATGTCTCAAATAGGGTTCAAACCTTAGTTCCATTTGTCGTATATCCTCTTCTCGATTTTTCTCTCTAGTGGAGAATGGAAAGTTCCTCTAGGTCGTTCAATTAGAGACAAGATGAAATCATGAGGGGGGAGGGGGGATTCAATTTGTTTCTCAAAATATTTATCCTATATTGAATTTCTAATAGTACGTGTTGGAAGTCAATGTTTTATCTCTTCTACTAGCACTTCAATGTTGAAAACCTTAAAAATCCTAGATAAAGGCCACTGATCCCTATGAATCGGGGCCCATCTACAAAATCTTGTGTTCTTTGTTCTCAAAAAATATATGGGGAATATCTTAGGCACTATGCACTTTATAGGGTGTTTTATGTTACTAAACTTAGTTATTTCTCTTTAATTCACAAACATTAATTCGAAAACCCTACTATAGTATAAACAAGTTGACGCAGAGAAATCATGGGGCATTAAAGTTGAAAAGAAAGGAAATAAAGAAGTCAATTATTGTGCTCGAAATGTTGAGGTACATGTTTCCATGTTATTGGAAGGCGTTACTATTGCAATATAAATTTGAAAGAATCAATATCATTACTTGAGAGTCTCAACAAAAAGTGACAACATCAGTATATGACATCTATTCAAGTGCAATATGTTGTGTGATTTATAACACTGTCTTTACTATACTGTAATTGCACTAATGTTGTTGAATACGTACACATTTTAGTATGATTGCGTGTGACTTAAAAAATTAATTTCCAACTTATTGTTTTGTGAAATTGAGAAAAATGTTTCCTTACTTTTCATTTGACTACTCAACATATGGCTGGAATTTTTAGCACCTTGGTGATTCCCATAAGTTCTTGTTCTTGAATGGCCTCTCTCTCTCTTTAAAATTCTTTGTTATCACTTTTTCTTTGATCGATATGCTTTAAATGAACATCTCGATGCCACATTAATGATTTAAAATTACGTTTAAGCTCATTTTTCCACTGTTTTAAATCTGATGTCATCATTTAAGATTTGACGTGTATGCCTTGTAACTAAAGTAATTGGTACAATGATTATGTTGTTGTCACTTGGATGTGTAGAAATTTGCTGAATAATGAATATTTATCCACCGAGATTATCTTGATCACATACTAATTCGAATTCATATGCAACACATAATCTCTTCTACAATCAATCATCAATTTGCGGAAATAGAAACAGTTGCATGCGCACATAAACACAATATGTAATGGGGAAAGCTTATAGCTGAAAACCCCTCAGCTATTCTGTATATTATAATGGAGATAACATGTAACATTACATAGCACAATACTCCTCACAAGTACTTAGTACTATCTCATAAAGTTACACACAAACTAGCTCAGTTTTGAACAAGTCACAGGTTCAAAACTCATCCACTAATTGCATGCCTCTATTGCGCAATCAAGGCTGGTCTAATGAGAGATCCAAGGTTCGAATCTCCTTGGCTTGACAGCACAATCCTCATGGGAAATTTCCTCCAAGTGTGGTGCAAATCTCATGCACAACTAATGTCACAACTGATAGCTATCTCAACCCTTTCATCTACCTCTTTCACTGGTCTCCACTGAACTGTCCATGCACTGTAGTGAACCGATGTGTTCTTGAGTTGAATAATGAGTTAATAATTAGTGAATTAAATAATATTTAATTCACTCCACTCATTACTAGTTGATTAGCTAGTTAAACTAATCACAACTAGTTCAACTAAGTTAAACCGAACACAACTCCACCAACTGTCTCATCAACTCCACCAAACTCTGCCACTGAAGTCCTAACTAAATTCAACCATGCATGAGCTCACCAAACCCCAAGGAATAGCGTAATTCCTTCTGTCAGATGCATGGGCCACATCCGTAGCTCCAACTGAAGTGCTCCAAGAGAATAAACTGAAGTTTAGAGTCTAAATATTATTAAGGGCTAATAATATTTGACTGACCTATTTTTAGATAGGCAGTCTAAAAATAGACTTCGACCTATATGTCTAAAAATAGAGGTCCATCTATTTTTACCAACTCGACCAATCATCCAAGAATAACATACTGCAACCCCTAGACCATGCTCCATATGTCTAGAAATAGACATAGTCTAAAAATAGACTTTGCGCCAAAAATAGCCTGCGGGCCCACTTAGTGAAGGCGACTTCATTTCACTAAGCTCCATCATCTTGTTGCATTTTCAACACTCCATCTCAACAAGATATGGATTATCTGCAACCCCTATCCTGCCTCTGTGGAATTCGAACTTGCTCCTGGTGAGCGCCTTCGTCAAGATGCCAGCATCCTGATCCTTTGTGGGAATATATGAAAGTAAAATGATTCTCCGCTAAACATAATCTCTGATATGATGGTACCTGATGTCGATGTGTTTGGATCTATCATGAAATAATGGATTAACCGAGAGTTTAATGCAACTCTGGTTATCACAATAAATCACTGTAGGCTCCAAATGCAACCCGAACAATCCAACGAGGATCTTCCTCATCCAAATAGCCTCGCATGCAGCCAAGCTTGCTGCCATGTACTTGGCCTCTGCTAAACTGAGTGCCACAGATCTCTGCTTCCTGCTGTACCAGGAAACTATTGTTGACCCAATGCTGAAAACTCCTCCAAATGTGCTCTTTCGGTCCGTTGGGCTCCCTGCCCAATCTGCATCAGTGAAGCCGGAAAGTTTCACTCCATCCTCCCGTCTGTACCATAGACCATATCCTGATGTGCCACTAAGATAACGAAATACATGCTTGCCTGCCTTCCAGAAGAGCTTGGTAGGCTTAACCATAGCTTGCGAAAGCTGGTTAACAGCATAGCATATATCGGGTCATGTATTGACCAGATACATAAGCGACCCCACCAACTGTCGATAGACAGTGGCATCCACTACCTCCACTGAAGTAGCATCCTCCTTCCTCTAACCACCAGGAAGAGGAGTATCAACAGGCTTGCAGCCATGCATTTTGAACCTCTCCAGAATCTCCTGGGCATACTTACCCCGAGAAACAAACAGTCCTCCACTGCGCTGCCAAATCTCCAATCCCAGGAAATAATGAAGGAGGCCCAAGTCCTTCATCTCGAACTCTCTAGCAAGGTCCTCCTTGCATGAAAGTATCAACAGCTCATCAACCGTCAAAATCATATCATCTACATACAGTACAATGATCAGCAGCTTCCCCTCCACCACAAATTGATACAGGTTAGGATCCGCCTCACTCTTGGAGAATCCAAGCCCGGTGAAATAACTGTCTATCTATGTGTACCAAGCACGAGGTGCTTGCTTCAGCCCGTACAGTGCTCTCTTGAGTCGGAAAACATGCGACTCACTACTGAAGATCTCGAAACCTTCAAGCTGCTCTATGTACACCTCCTCCTCAATGACTTCATTGAGGAACGCAGTCTTCACATCCATCTGATGGATGTGCCATCCCATCCGCGCTGAGAGAGCTAGGATCGTCCGTATGGAAGAGTACCTTACGACAGGTGCAAAGGTCTCCTCATAATCAATCCCCTCGATCTGTGAGAAGCCACGGGCGACAAATCTCGCCTTGTACTTCTCCACACTCCTGTCAGCCGCCTGCTTCACTTTGTAGATCCATCGAGAACCCACCACTGATTTCCTCCCACGTGGGACACCCCATGCATCAAGCTTCGACGATCGAATCATATTCTTCGATCATGGCATCTACCCATGCGGTTCCTCCATAGCTTCCTCAAAAGAGGATGGCTCCGTCACGACACATTGACTCATAAGAGCCATGGAGCCATGTATCCAAAGGTGGCCGATCAGTGGACCGCTCTTCACCGCGCCTTTCGTGCTGTAGGTGGTCCACAACCTTCTCTGCCTTTCTCGCATCCTTTGTTACCATACTTAGCTTCAATATCTCTTTGTCAAATGCCTGTACTCTTCTAGTGCGCTGCGCCTTCCAGTGCTGGCGCTGCATGGGTGGTTTCTTCCACCTCCTGAACTTTCTCTTGTGGCTGATCCACATCCGGAAGCTCCTCCTTAGGAACTAACAGCTCCTCATCTGCATGCAAGTGTAGCTCCCTCTCAAGCGAACACTGCATGGCTTTCTCCTCCCGAAATTTTATATCCCGTCGCACAACAGTCTTGCGACTGTCTGGCACATACACCCGATAGTTGTGAGGTGTATCAGTGTACCCCACAAATATTCCAACTTCAGCAGTTGGATCCAGCTTCCTTCTTGCATCCTTCGTCACATGCAGGTAGACAGGAGATCCGAAAATCCGCAAATGGGAAATATCAGGCCTCTTGCCAGAATAAGCCTCCTCTGGTGTACTCATGCCAAGAACCTTGTGAGGACAACGGTTCTGCACATACACTGCTGTATTGCATGCCTCAGCCCACAAGTGAAGGGGTAGGCCCTGATCATGCAACATCGCCCGTGCAGCACCCACGATCGTTCCGTTCTTCCGCTCAGCCACCCCGTTCTGCTGTGGGTTATGGGGTGCGATGAGCTCTCTTCGAATCCCTTCTGCACTGCAGAACTCCTTGAATTCAGCCGAGATGAATTCACCACCGTTATCACTCCTTAGAGCAATCACCTTCTTCCCCGACTCCTTCTCGACCAGTGCTTTAAACTCACAAAACTTCGCGAATGTATCGCTCTTCTTCGACATGAAGAAGATCCAGCACTTTCGAGAGAAATCATCAACAAAGATCACAGAATACTTGTGCTTTGCTGTCGAAGCAACTGAGAAAGGACCACACACGTCTGTGTGAACTCTCTCAAGGATCGTCGTGGCGCGACTATCCTTCTCGTGAAAAGTGGCTTTCACATACTTCCCCAAGGTACACCCCTTGCACTGATCTGACTGCGCAAGAGTGCCCTTAGGAAGCCCAGTAGAAATCTGCTGCAGGATCTTCAAAGCTCCGTGGTGAAGGTGGCCCAATCTCCTGTGCCACAGTTCGCCCTCATCATCCCGGCTCACCACTTCTCCCGCCTTGCGTCATTGCCGCGAGCTATTCGACGCAACCGAGGGGTTGTCTTGACTCGAACCCCTATCTTCCGGAGACTTCGTTAGGGGCCCGACGGCGGCAGAAGGATTTTCCCTTCGCCGAACATCTCACATCACACCCCTTACTCCCCAACATCGCGAGAGATTAGGTTTCCACCAATCCCCACATCCCCGGAACATGCAAAACATCCTTCAATATGAAAGGTTTACCGTACTCCCTCCGTGAAATGGTAACACACTACTGTGTAATTCAGATCACCATCATCGCCCATTCAGTGTGCACCGAGATTCTTTCCTCCGTATCCAAAAACGATTCGATCTCCCATTAAGTGTGAAATGACGCACCACTGTCCAAGAACTAAACTGATCCCGCCACACTTGAAACCAAGCATGCGATCAGTGAAAAATCTAGTTCGAATTGAGAAGCCAATGCCTCTTCCGCTGCAGATCCAGCAGCCTTCTTATTTTTATTCTTCTGCGGACAATTTGTGGCATAGTGTCCGTGCTGGTGACAGTGAAAGCACTTCACCTTGGACATGTCTTGCTTCTCGCTTTTCGCACCAGACTGAGAAGCCTTCTTGCTCTTCCCCTTCTTTGCTTTGGCAGCCAAAGTGCAATTTTCTTCATCAGATACCTTTGATGAAGATCCGTCCCTGGTAGTCCTCCTTATCTCCTCCTGCATGAGAACCGCCCAAAGGCACTCCCATCCCGGCAACTTCTCCTAACCATTGACACTATCTTGATATGAATGCCAAGCCTTCGGAAGAGCAAGGAGAGCCAGGTCCACCATGTCCTCATCTTTGACAGTCACCCCCACACTTCCCAGCTCATCTCTCCATCTTAATGTTTCTAAGCTTATCTTTGAGCACCAGCTTCCTTTGGTCGCTCTTACTCTAGAATAGATCTGTCAACGCTTTCCACATCAAATATGGAGAAGATTTTCCATGCAGGCTGGATAGAATATGATCCTTGACACCCTCCAACAGAATCCTTCGACATTTCGCCATCTTCTTTTGCCAAGCCTCGACTTCAGCAGGATCAGTGGGCTTTTGGACATTCGTATCTACGAACTCCTTCAGTCCATTATCTTCTAATACTGCCTCCATCCGATCTTTCCATGCAACATAATTTGAACTGCCTTCAAGAGCATATTCGAGTCGCAAACCGTTGAAAGACATTTTCAACTCCGGCACCAAGAACACAAACTGCTGCAAAATTCGAATTCCAAACTCAAAAACTCAACTGCTTCTGGATCTGTGAGAACAAATTATTTCTAGCATAGAGATCGACTGTAAGGGCATTTACTGGATATATCACCTTTCAGAGAAAGGATGGATCCAGAGGCTACCTGGCCCGTTACAGACTCTGTCTACCGAAATAATATTGTAATCACTGCAATAGATCCCGATGATTGATTCGCTCTGATACCATGTAGAAATTTGCTGAAAAATGAATATTTATCCACTGAGATTATCCTGATCACATACTAATTCGAATTCATATGCAACACATAGTCTCTTCTACAATCAATCATCAATTTGCGGAAATAGAAACAGTTGCATGCGCACATAAAAACAATATGTAATGGGGAAAGCTTATAGCTGAAAACCGCTCAGCTATTCTGTATATTATAATGGAGAGAACATGTAACATTACATAGCACAATACTCGTCACAAGTACTCAGTACTATCTCATAAATTTACACACAAACTAGCTCAGTTTTGAACAAGTCACAGGTTCAAAACTCATCCACTAATTGCCTGCCTCTATTGCGCAATCAAGGCTGGTCTAATGAGAGATCCAAGGTTCGAATCTCCTTGGCTTGACAACGCAATCCTCATGGCCAATTCCTCCAAGTGTGGTGCAAATCTCATGCACAAATAATGTCACAACTGATAGCTATCTCAACCCTTTCATCTACCTCTTCCACTGGTCTCCACTGAACTGTCCATGCACTGTAGTGAACTGATGTGTTCTTGATTTGAATAATGAGTTAATATTTAGTGAATTAAATAATATTTAATTCACTCCACTCATTACTAGTTGATTAGCTAGTTAAACTAATCTCAACTAGTTCAACTAAGTTAAACCGAACACAACTCCACCAACTATCTCATCAACTCCACCAAACTTCTGCCACTAAAGTCCTAACTGAATTCAACCATGCATGAGCTCACCAAACCTCAAGGAATAGCGTAATTCCTTCTGTCAGCTGCATGGGCTACATATGTAGCTCCAACTGAAGTGCTCCAAGAGAATAAACTAAAGTTTAGAGTCTAAATATTATTAAGGGCTAATAATATTTGACTGACCTATTTTTAGAGAGGCAGTCTAAAAATAGACTTCGACCTATATGTCTAAAAATAGAGGTCCATCTATTTTTACCAACTCGACCAATCATCCAAGAATAACATACTGCAACCCCTGGACCATGCTCCATATGTCTAGAAATAGACATAGTCTAAAAATAGACTTTGCGCCAAAAATATCCTGCGGGCCCACTTAATGAAGGCGACTTCATTTCACTAAGCTCCATCATCTTGTTGCATTTTCAACAGGATGCCTATAGAAATATGTGAATAGGGTTTGCATGGCCTACATAAGGTTAAATCTATGACCCTTTGCATCACTTTTGTTTTTACAACGTTTGGGGTTAATTGTATTGTTCAATTCAATCTCTAAGTTCAGTCAATTCTAAAATGACAATAACTACCTAACATGACTACTAAAGCATCATGGTTATTATGAGGTTTCATGGAATTGCTATTGAATATTTTGTCACCAGTGTAGAGCGATCTATGTTATGCATGGAATTGCTTAATATATACAAGAATTGACAAAATAAAATGGTAATTTCTATGTGCATTCAAGAATTTGTGCTCAATTGTATTAAAAAAACCATATCATGAGTAGGATGTTTATGTGAATCACCAGTATTGAGGCCATGTCATTGGTCATTCCTTACCATCAATTTGGACTATGATTATGGAATAGAGGATATCAATTGCCTCATTCGTTAAATAGGTCCATTAGGGAATATTTGAGCCTTCATTATTGGGTCTTTAAATAATCAATAGAGTCATCATCACCACATAACTTTGTGTCTCAAATAGGATTTATAAATCAATTCCATTTGTTGTATATGCTCTTCTTGATTTATCTCTCTAGCCCAGAATGGAAATTTTCTCTAGGTCATTCAATTACAGAGCAGATGAGATCATAGGGGGGCGAATTCAAGTTTTTTTTCAAACTATCTAGCCCAAATTGAATTTCTAAGAGTAAGTTCTTGAGATCAGTGTTATGTCCCTTGTATTAGCACTTCAATGTTAACAACCTTAAAAATCCTAGATAAAGTCATTTGCTCCCTATGAATCAAGGCCCATCTACAAAATCATGTGTTCTTTGTTCAAAAAAACAACTAGGGAATATCTTAGTTACTATGCACTTTATCTGGTGTATGATGTTACTAAATGCAATTACTTCTCTTTAATTTAGAAACATTTATTTTAAAACCCTACCAAAGTATAAACAAGTTGACGTTGAGAAATCAGTTGGTGTTAAAGTTGAAAATAAAGGCAAGGAAGAAGTCAATTATCGTGCTCAGAATGTTGATGTATAGGTCACCATGTCAATGGAAGGAGTTTTCGTTGCAATATACATTTAAAATAATAAATACCGTTACTTGAGAGTCTCAACAGAAAGGGATGACATTAGTATATGACATATATTCAAGTGTAGTTTCCTGTACAGTTTTTACTAGTATTTACTACACTGGAATTGCACTAATTTTTTTGAGGATGTACATATTTTAGCATGATTGCATGTGACTTAAAAAGATAGTTTCCAGCTTATTTTTTGTGAAATTGAGCAAAGGTTTTCCTTATTTTTCATTTGACTATTCAACATATGAGTGTCATTTTTTGCATCTTGTTGAGTCCCATAAGTTCTTGATATTGAATGACCTCTCTCTCTTTGGACTTATTTGTTAGCACTTCCTCTATGATCGATATGCTTTAAATGACGATTTTGATGCCACATTAATAAAATCAAATTTCATTTAAGCTCATTTATCCAACTTTTTAAATTTGATGTCATCATTTCATATTTGAAGTGTGTGTCTTGTAATTAAATTCATTAGTACAATGATTATGTTGTTTTCACTTGAATGTCTATAGTAATCTATGGACAATGTGTGTGTGGCCTACATAAGGTTAACTCTATGACCCTTTTCATCAATCGTTTTTGCAACATTTGGGGTTAATCGTAACATTGAATGTAATCTAAGTTCAATTAATGCTAAATTGACAAAAACTACCTAACATGACTACTGCAACATCATTCTTATTTTGGGGTTCATGGCATTGGTATTGAATATTTCGTCACGAGTGTAGAGCGATATATGTTATGGGTGGAATTGCCTAATATATATAAGCATTGACAAAATAAAATGGTATTTTGTATGTGCATTCGAGAATTTGTGCTCAATTGTATTAAAAAAACTTATCATGAGTAGGATGGTGATGTGAGTCACAATTATTGAGGCCATGTCATTTATCATTCCTTACCATTCAATTTGGACCGTGATTGTGGAACAAAGGATATCAGTTGCCTCACTCAATAGCTAGGTCCATTAGGGAATATTTGGGCATCTATTATTGGGTTCATAAATAATCAAAAGAGTGATCACCGCCACAGAACTTCATGTCTCAAACAGGGTTCAAACCTCAGTGCCATTTATTGTATATCCTCTTCTCGATTAAGCTCTCTAGCCCAGAATGGCACACTATTCTAGGTCATCCAATTAGAGACTAGATGAGATCATGGGGGGTGAATTCGAGTTGTTTTTCAAAATATCTAACCCAGACTAAATTTCTAAGTGTATGTGCTGGAAATCAGTGTTTTGTCTCTTATACTAGCACTTCAATGTTGACAGCCTTAAAAATACTAGATAAATGCCATTGCTCCATATGAATTAGAGCCCATCTACAAAAGCTTGTGTTGTTTGTTCTAAAAAAATAATCGAGGAAAATTTTAGGCACTATGCACTTTATGTCTAATAGAACTTTTGATACCCAAATTTTTCCGTACCTAAATATACAACTTCGAGGGCCGCATCTAGGTATTGTAAAATTGGCCACACCATTTTGAACACTGTTAGTTACCATTGATATGTGTGAGATATCTATCTAGGTCGTAAATAAATTTTCTATATATTCTTACTTCTCCAAAAAAAATCATGCAAGTAAAGTATTCAATGGTTCCAAGAAATACTATTTTCAATAAATCTTTGATAAATGTGTTTTAAATTTTCATATTTTCATATTACTTATATTGCTTATGCGAAATTAAAAACGCTGATGTCCAATTTCATTTAGATTAAAGTAGTCTAGCTCTTACTATTAGGTATAGGCTAGATATTATAACTCATTAAAAGAAATGAATTGATCAAAGTTTATAATTTAATAAATTGTACATAATTTTAGTTTCCTTAATATAATATTGATTTTAAAAATATATCATTATTAATGTATTTGATGAATTATTATTAAATAAAATCATATTAGCACAATCATATGATTAAATTAAAAGTAATTGAGATATGTTGATTGATATTACTTTCTAATAATAAAAAATGAAATGGCATATATCATCCATGTTGAATAATAAAATGTATAAATATGTTATATTACACACCATTCCAATGTTAAATAATAAATATATGAAGGTGTAAATCGATATGTTAAATAATAAAAATGTGTTTATATTTAACCTAGAGACCCAAGTTAAATAATAAAAATGTTATTATTTTTAACGGAAGTGTAGGTTGGCCAGTCGGTGTAGAGTTTTAATCGCTTTTAAGCTATAAGTTAAATTCTCAAAATATTATAGAAAATGTGGACGGCAGTAAACATCTTTAAATTATAAAAACTATCCAATACTAAAAAACCAATTGTGAATATCAAAAAGAGATAAAGATGGGTCAAGCTGAGACTTACCCAAACTCAACCTAAAAAAGGAGTTAGGAGAAAGAGTGAATATATTCCCCTTCGGTAAATCCTTTCGGATTTATCACCTCACATTCCCAGCATACTTCTCATCACATTTACACCTTCCATGTTTGGTCTTTCGGCATGATTCCACAAATACTATGACGCTAGTGGCCACGTCAACCAATACCTCGAATGGTCTTTTGTCGCGTCATCTATGCCAACGTCGCATGATCAATTCGTGTGGTGCACATGAAAGGTAAAGCGCCTGTCTCATGGATGGATTCAGTATATGAACTGGAATTTGTAACTTTCTTCAATTTTGTTCATCTCATGGGCACGTATGCGCGTTCACGCAATTTCAAGATTGAAACCAGATAATTGCGAGATAATTTCAATTGCAAAATTGAAACCAGATGATTGGGAGATTATTTCAACTAGAAATCTAGCTATCATCCGTAGAAGGGCTCCTGCTCCTATTTAATTGGTTGTCCTAGATTTCAGAGTACCATATTACAAGAAAATATATATATATGTGTGTGTGTGAAGTAATGGGATTGCATCAGGAAGCTCAATAGACACCTAAGTATTATTGCAGGTTCAACAATGATTATGATGCTATTTCAGAGATTAGATTGGAGAAGGATGATAAAAATGATAATATTTATGATATGGGTGGTAATTTAATAGGAATTCCAATGGACAAAAATGGTTTGGGTTTGACATATATCATGGGAGATCCAAGAAAAAGGTCGAGCCATTCTTAGAGCAAGGAGGAATCGTCAAGAAATTGGGGGGCCCGTGATGTTACTATAAATGTAGAAAGAGAAAATACGGCAGATGCCCACATTAGAAATGAGAAAATATGGCAGATACCCACATTAGAAATCCCCTAAGGGCTAATCATCCATTAATGGAGGAAAGGCCTCATGTTTTAGAATGTGATCACACCCCTCCTTCAACTCCCTCTCGAATTTGTAAATCCCGGTTTTTTCCTTCCTTCAAAGATTTCACCAAGATCCTCACATTCCTATTCTTTATTTGTTGTAAATATACATGTTATTTATATGTACTAACATTTTCCTAGTAAATATTATTTTTTATTGTGCTTTGAAGTTAAATGGTAATAACCTTAGGATAAAAGTATATATAATAAAATTTAATAAAGGAAAAATAAGGCCAAGGTTAAAGAAAACTTATTTCAAGTTAAATGTTGGGAAAAATATCATAGTGGACATCAATTGATCTGTTTATGGCTAAAGGAAATTGGCAAAGACAATGACAAAGGCTTTGGAAATGCATGAGACATTAATTGGATTTTTATTTATGAAAATAAAGGAAATTAGGAGAAAATGAAGGTAAAAGGTTACAAGTTGCATGTGAGGATGAAATTGAAGGAAAATTGAAGAAATTAGAGGCATCAATAATAAAAATACATCATAGCATCAATTCATGCTCTTTTGTTAGTTTAGTTTTGGAATTGGTCTCAGAGAGGAGAAGAGAACCAAGAGGAGAAGGAAAGAAAGAAAGCAAAGGAAGGACAATGAAGGCAAGGATAAGGAAAGCAAGGATCAAGCAAGGAAATGTTGGATCAAGCAACTTTAGCAGTGATCTGAATTTGAATGTTAGTTATTGTTGTGCTAATTTCATTTTTAGATATAAAACTTATTCACTGATCTTATGCTTGATGTGCAGGTTCCCTTGTTGTTTATGTGTGTCAAAAAAGGAATTAAAACTGAATTTTATGAGTGTTTTTTTTAAAGCGTAAAACATGAATTTAAAGTGATGAATAGCAGCGAAATAAATGACAGCAAATCACACAAACTAATACAATAAAATAGAGTTTTGATGAAGAATTTCACCCCTCCTAGGCTACATCTTCTTGGTCCAACTCCATAGCTTGGGCCTCTGTATTAGCTCAAATGTGTTCAAAATGTTGTTTACATGCATCAAATTCTTTTGGAACCTATTCCAATGAGTTTAAAACATGAGAATCTATCGGAAACGACTATTTGTTTACTCAATTTTCTTACCGGATGCTCTGGGCATGGCCTAACCTCCTGGTGGCCTTAGGTTTCAAAAATATTCACGGCAACAAAAAATTGTGTAGATGACCTCTTCTGCCTCTGCAACCTATTCCAATGGCTCCAAAAACATTAAAATCTATCTATAATGACTATCCTTGAACCCAATTTCGTCGAATATTGCCTCAGTTATGACAAAAACAAATTCTCCTGCTATTTCTCCACTAAATTTGGAATTTGACCAGCTAACTCCATTAAAACTAGAGCTCCACCGCATTTGGCAGGTCTGCCAAAGGTGCTGCCAAGTTAATCGCGTGATTACTGCTGAGATAAGTATGTGTTAAGTGGGGTTAAGTGCATTGAGTGCTCACCCACATTTATCCGTTAATGTCAGATTATCATAACACAACCACAAATTATTGTATTAATACACAGCTTAATGCTTTTAAATCTCTTTAGATTGCATCGTAGTCACTTTTGTAGATCATAGATTCTCTTCACAATACTCCTTCGCAAATATGACATCGCAAATCTCGGCTCATCGCAAATCGCAGAACAAGTCAACACATGACTCCTTGTCACATTCCCAAGGCTCCTTTCACTGAATGCGATATGCGATGAAATATTTATGGTCGAGTTCGATATGCGATGAAACTTTTCATGACTGAATGTGATACAATCTCAATCATCCATCGTTCTTATTCATAAATCTCTGAAATTTTTGAAATAAATCATGGTTGCTGCGTTTTTTGTAAGTCGTGTTAACACGCTTGTGGACAAAAAGCTTGAAAAGATCGGAATTGATGATGCACTTGCACTTAGAGGGAAGGCTACCATGGCACAATCCATTCTTGGTTACGAACTATAGCAAGAAAATTTCTTTGGCCCTCGATGGGAAGCTCTTGAAAAAAAAAAAATGAGGGGCAAGAAAGCAAAGAGTATTGTGGGCCTCAACTAGTGTAACAAATCCTGCATACCCAGATACGCTATATGTTAATCCTTTGATCGGCCTTGAAAGTGTCACGACAATGCCAGATCTTGTTCTTGACACATTCATGGACCATGGGAAGGTTTCTAGAACTATTGAAGCAAATTTTGAAGAAGATTCCCTGAATGCTGATTGGGTTGCCATTTCATCAACCTGTCCCTGTTCTGCAATTTTTTTAATAAACATTTGCATGTTCTAAATGGCGATAAGTAAAGCATAAATCCTTCATCCGAACTTGGTTTTCAACGAAACGAGTTGGGTTGGATTCCTTGCGATAGGCCAGTCTCTATCGTTCTGATTTCATTCATTTGTGAGCTAAAATATTGAGCTTTTGATCATTCCTCCCCAGTAGAAGCCTTTTGGACCCCAATCTCTCTTGATTACTGATTATATGGATGAGGGTGTTGTTCCCTCACCCATCTAGTATCTATCCAGTGAAATTTTCCCAATTTCATCATTTGGAGCTTTTCACAAAAAGTTAACTTTCTCCTTTATTCTCGTGACCTTATCTTGTTGTCATTGACACCGTCATGCTACAATATTTCTGATTTTGCAGAATAACAATCTATTTTTGTAGAAACCATCTTAATCCTACCTTGGTCAGTAATCAAAGGAAACTTAGAAACTTTCTCACCTTGCACATTGTCACCATGGCAATTTTTAGCTACTTTCGTTTTGTACTTGCATCGAATCTTGGACAAGTATCTTCACCATTTCCATGTACCTTTTGGAAACCATCAATGAGCATTTGTGGAACCCATGCCTTCTTTTCCAAACTGCTTTTTCACTTTCTCTTTGACCTTTGCTGCACTGGCATATTTTTTCCAACACTTCTCAACACTACTATTGACTGTTGCAAATGTTTTTCACCTTCTTTCAAAGGGAACCTATTAACATCCTAAAAAACTCATTACGAACATAAGCATCCTTTTGAAACGTTTGATTCAACACATCTCTTTGTTTGATCATCAAAAATTTCAATTTATGACTTGCATTCATTATCCTCTTCATTTCACTCGCATGTACAAGAGAAAAACCTGTCTTCTTCTTATGCAGTCTAATTATGTATTCAATACCATCCTTGAACAAGTGATACTTGTTCTCATGGCGATGAAATAAAACTTTCCTATCATAAGACTTCCTAATACAATACCTGATATCTCAAGCAACACCACGTCAAGCTCAACTTCATTAAGAAAGTTTGAGTTAATGGCGAATCATAATAAGCACTTCCTTATAACTTGCAAGTTTTCATTCTTTCATATCCAACCCAAAGGATATGGTCTTGGATGTCTAATAGTTTCAAGGCCTAGCTACTTAACCAAATCTTCGGAAATGAAGTTAGCTTGTGACCCACTATCAAAAAATGTATCAATCTTGGTATGTTTAGAGACAACTCTAAAATGGAATAGTTCTATTCTTGTATCTTCATCATGAGTATCATTTGAACAATTTAAAGTATTAGTGCTTGCAACATGTTTACCTTTAAAACCCATGGCTATAATTTTTTTCTCATCTCCTGATTTTGACCCCAAGTCTTGCTCAGTGATAGAAAAACATTTCCCCTTCTCTTTGGCTTTTAGTATATTTGGTTTCAATTCTGGATGAAGTTGTCAACAATGGTCTTCATCATGGCAAATATTTGAACAATTCTTGCATGTGATTTTTTCCTTCTCTCTTTTTACAGAGCTATTCCTTTTTCCTCTTCTATAACATTTTCCTTTCCCTTTACCCTCACTTTCACCTTTCTCCTCTATGCCCTATTTTCCCCTTGCCTCTGGCTTGTACACAAACTTCATCTAAATTTCTTGGGTTAAACATAAGAATAGTATTCTTCAAATAGGAATGTAAACCCCCAATGTATTTCAAGAGTGTGTATAGGGAATTCAAATTTACTCCTAACAACAAAGCTCTCTTGCTAAACTCCTGGGTATACTCTTGAACTGTTTGACCCTTGAGCTGCTTAAAATTTTGCCAACTCATAATAGCTTTTTGCATGTAGGCTAATGGATAAAACTTTATTTTAATGGAAGAAATAAACTCAACCCAAGAAATGGATATCTTATCATGGATTCGCATTTCCTCTTGAGTCTTTGCTTCCCACCAAACTAGTGTTGCTCCTTCTATCCTTAATGAAGCTAACCGGATCTTTATGTCATACTCATGAAGGTTTTGAATTATTCAATACACCTCCAATTGATGTATCCAATTTTCAAGCCTCTTTGCATTTACCTCGCCATTGTAGATAGGTGGTTCGAACTTAATGTCCAATTTAAGCAATGGAGTTTTTGCTTTTGTGGCTTTTAAGTGCTCGTGTGAGTGGTTTTTCTGGTGGAAGTGGAAAATGATGCAGATGGGGATTATGAGGATGATGAAGATTGTGGAGATGGAGGTGGCTTTCCTCTGCTACCCTTTGAACTCTTCTCTTCATCATTCTTACCATTTGAAGATCCTTCTCCATATGGAGGCTTAGAACCTCGTCCTACTATTTTTGCAGTGAATGCGTCAAACATGATTTTAACCATTCTTTGTATGTCTTTGAAGTCTCTCTTGACATCTTCTTCTTCTAAATTTTCATGAGTCTCTCCAACACCTGACATAATGGTTAAGGATTCAAGCTCAACTCCTGATTCTTATACCTCTTTAATCAACTCAATTTCTTGTACAAATTGAACCTCTTCAATCTCAACTTCTTGAGAAAAAACTTGAGGTTCTTCAAGTGCAACTATGAGTGGAAATTTGGGTGAATATGATGCTTTATCATCTCTCTTTCTCATTTTCCTAATCTATGGACTTGCATCCAACAACTTCCCTTCACCTTTCTGGAACTTTAACCTTGTCAGCATCACAAAATTGCAACCATTAACTTGCACAAATCTTCAAGCAACTATCAAGAAAATAATCTTGCCTTTCAACCAAGCTCTGATACCAGCTTGATCTAAATTTGAATGTTAGTTATTTTTGTGCTAATTTCATTTTTAGATATAAAACTTATTCACTAATCTTATGCTTGATGTGCAATTTCCCTTGTGGCTTATGTGTGTCAAAAGAGGAAATAAAAATGAATTTTATGAGTGTTTTTGAAAGCATCAAGATTTAATTTAAAGTGTTGAACAATAGCAACAAAAATGAAAGAAAACCACACAAACTGATACAATAAAATAGAGTTTTGATGAAGGAGTTCACCCCTCCTGGGCTACACCTCCTTGGTCCAGCTCCATAGCTTGGGCCTCTGTATTAACTCAAATTTTCTCAAAATTATGTTTACATGCATCAAACTCTCTTGGAACCTATTACAATGAGTTTAAAACATCAAAATCTATCAGAAATGACTATTTGTTTACTCAATTAGGTTACCAGATGCTCTGGGCATGGCCTTCCCTCCTCTGGCCTCAGGCTTCAAAAATATTCAGGACAACAAAAATTGTCTAGATGACATCTTCTGCCTCTGCAACCTATTCCAATGGCTCCAAAAGTATCAAAATCTGTCTAGAATGACAATCCTTGCATCTTGATCAAATATTGCCTCAATTATGGAAAAAACAAATTCTCCTACTATTTCTCCGCTAAATCTGGAATCCGACCAACTAACTCCACTAAAAATGGAGCTTCGCCACATTTTCTGGGTCCGCCAAAGGCGCCGCAAAATTAATCGTGTGATTAATGTTGAGATAAGTATGTGTTAACTGGAGTTAAGCGTGTTTAGCGTTAGCACACATTTATTCGTTAATGTCGGATTATCATAACAAAACCACAAATTATTGTATCAATACACGACTTAACGCTTTTAAATCTCTGCAGATCACATCACAGTCAATTTCATAGATCGTAGATTCTCTTCACAATACTCCTTCACGAATATGACATCGCAAATCTCATATCATCACAATCTTGGCTCATCGCAAATCTCACTCATTACAAATCGCAGAACAAGTTAACACATGACTCCTCGTCACATTCCCAAGGCTCCTTTCACCGAATGCGATATGCGATGAAATATTTATGGCCGAGTGTGATATGTAATGAAAATTTTCATGACTGAATGTGATACAATATCAACCATCCATTGATCTTATTCAGAAATATCTGGAATTTTTGGAAGAAATCGTGGTTGCTTCCTTTTTTGTAAGTCGTGTTGACACGCTTGTGGAAAAAAAGCTTGAAAAGATCGGAACTGATGATGCACTAGCACTCATATGGGAAGGCTGCCATGGCACAAGTTGTTCTTGCTTACGAACTATATCAGGAAATTTTCTCTGGCCCTCGATAGGAAGCTCTTGAACAGAAAAAAAGAAGGGAAAGAAGCAAAGAGTATTGTGGGCCTAAACTAGTGTAACAAATCCTGCATACCCAGATACGCTAAACATTAATCCTCTTATTAGCCCTGAAATTGTCATGACAATACTAGATCTTGCTCTCCAAGAAGTCAAGGACCATGGGAAGGTTTCTAGAACTATTGATGAAAATTTTGAAGAAGATACCCAGAATTCTGATTGGGCTTCCATGTCATCAGCCTGTACCTATTCTGTAATTTTTTTAATAAAAATTTCCCTGTTCTGAAAGGAGATTAACATAGCATAAATCCTTCATTCGAAATCAATTTTCAACAAAACGAGTTGCGTTGGATTCCTTATGATGGGCCGGTCATTGTAATTCTAGTTTAATTCAATTCTGAGCAATTTCATTTTTGAGCTAAAATACTGAGCCTCTGATCAAGCAGGAATACATGCAGGTAACAGGTTGCATGTATGATTTCCTATCTGGTTTTGGCATGCATGGCATATGCATGTATGTATTTGGTTTAATTGTTGTTGGTAACAGGATTTTGTTGTATTTTGAAAGTGGTTTTAGTGTTTCCTTGTCATTTCCAGATAGTCATAGTGTGATAGGATTCTTCCGTAGTTGAGCTTTAGATTTCCAGAAGGTATTAGATATGGATGAGGTGGTCTGAGAAAAATCTCAAGGGTTTGGGGTGGAGATGGTTTTATCTAAGAAGCCCTCAACAGGTGGGTGGAGACAAGAAAATTCCTTAAGGGATGGTGAAGGAATTTTGATGCATCCAAGCTCGTTTTGGTTTTGTGATCTTGACACCAGTTTAGGTGAGATCGTGGTATGGTGAGGGTGGAGGTGATTCAACCTCTGGATTCCCTTGGTTTTTTATGGATTTATTTATCCCATGAGATCTCACATTCATGCCTGGAATATGGCACAGGGGTGATTGGCTGAAAGAATTATTTGGTTCAGCCCAATCTATGATTGGGTGGTAAGTGGAAGTCCCAGACCTGATTGGCTTTTCATATGTTTAATAAGAGCTAATTTTGTATTGATTTTGATTAGTAAATGTATTTTTTATTATGTGGCTTTAATGGTTGTTCTATCATTTTTATTTATCTCATTATATGTTGGTCATAAGCATGGTTTTATGACAAATCCTAGTCATGGATCTCTTCATGTTTTTACTTGAAATTGAATGAATAATGAACGAAAGACCTAATTAGTGTTAAGGAAAATATTGTGAGAAGGCATTGGTCCTTCTTGTTAAACCTTTGATTAGTTTTCAAATCCTTATGTTCATATTTGCATTCATGACGTGTAGGTTACATGTTTACCAAGTGTTTTCCCCAATTTCGGTCCTAGTTGGGAGAGGTTGGGTCAAGTCTTGGTTCAAGTTTTCATTTATAAGCCTTGTTTATATGTAATTCATCATTTATATAATTTTCACTGAGTTATGGGCACATGCTTGAGTCCTAGCCCTAAAAAAGTGGCTCATAATTCAGGGTCACTGACATAGAATTGACTACAAATGTTTGTAGTCGCTAAAACGCAGGTCTATGGGAGCGACTGGATACCTATAGTCGCTTTCATTCCATTGTAAAGGAGAAGTGAGGCTCTGGTTCAGTGAAAAAGAGAGCCATCTCAGGGGTTGGACACCTGGAGGGATTAAGTTGCTCCTGGAGGTCCTGTAACCCCTGAGGGAAGCCATTAAGGTCTCAAGTAGTCAACTCCATTTCCTTTCCTCCATCCATGCGGTCAAGTGCTTGTGCAGGTCCCCTTGGCCAAGGAAAGTCTCCATGCATAGGTGAACCAGAGGTTCAAACCGTAGGATCATCATCTTGCGACATTCCTCCCAACCCCGAAACATCCCATTATGAGTTTCCCATCACTGCGCATGTTGAGAATGCAACAAGATGATGGAGCTTAGTGGAAAGAAGTCGCCTTCACTAAGTGGGCCCGCAGGCTATTTTTGGCGCAAAGTCTATTTTTAGACTATGTCTATTTTTAGACATATGGATCATGGTCTGTGATTTGCAGGATGCTATTTATGGATGGTTGGTCAAGTTGGTAAAAATATATGGACCTCTGTTTTTAGACATACCGGGCGGAGTCTATTTTTAGACTGTCAGTCTAAAAATAGATCAGTCGAATATTATTAGCTCTTAATAATATTTGGACTATAAACATTATCTTATCCTCTTGGAGCACTTCAGTTCGAGCTACGGATGTGGCACATGCAGCTGACAGAAGGAATTACGCTATTCCTAGGGGTTAGTTGAGCTATTGCATGGTTGACTTCAGTTGGAACTCATGTGGCAGAGTTTGGTGGAGCTGATGAGACAGTTGATGGAGTTGTGTTCGGTTTAACTTAGTTGAACTAGTTGTATTTAGTCTAACTGATAAATACACTAGTGATGAGTGGTGTGAATTAATTATTAATTAATTAAATAATTATTAACTCATAAATCAACTAAAGAATACATCAGTTAACTGCAATGCATGGACAGTTCAGTGGAGACCAGTGTTAGAGGTGGGTGAAAGGGTGAGTCTACTATCAGTTGTGACTATAGCTGTGCATGAGATTTGCACACACATTGATTGAGATTGCCAATGAGGATTGCGCAGTACAAGCCAAGGGGATTCGAACTTGGATCCATTCATTCTTCATCTTGGATTGCGCAGTAGAGGCAGGCTAACAGGTGGAGGAGATTTGAACTTGTGACTTGTTCATATCTGAGCTAGTTAGTGTGTAACAATTGGAGATAATGCTGAGAGCTTGTGAGGAGTTTGTACTATGATTGTTACATGTTCTCTATCATTATAATATACAGATATTTGGGGGTTTTCAGATGTAAGCTTTCCCCATTACATACTGTGTTGATATGTGTGATTGATTAATGTTTCAATGTGCGCATGCGATTGTTTTTAATTCCGCAAATTGATGATCAATGGTAGAAGAGGTTATGTATTATGCATGAAGCTCAAATAGTGTGTAATCAGGATAATCTCGATGAATAACTCATCTATTATTCAAATTTCTACATGGTATCAGAGCAAAGTTGATCATCGGATCTATTACAGTGATTACATTTTATTTCTTTAGGCAAAGTCTGTAAGAGGGCCAGGTAGCCTCTGGATCCATCCTTTCTTTGAAAGGTGAAATATCTAGTAAATGCCCCTACAATATATCTCTGTACTAGAAATACCTTGTTCTCACAATTTCAGATCAGAAGCGGTTGAGTTTTGAGCTGGTGGAATTTGAATTTGCAGCAGTGTTTTCTTGGTGTCGAAGTCAAAATGTCTTATCAAGGATTGCAATTGGAGTATGCTCTTGAAGGCAGCTCGAATTATATTGCATGGAGAGATAGGATGGAGGCGGTGTTAGATCACAACAGGCTGAAGGAGTTCATAGATTATGAAGTCCAAAAGCCTGCTTCTAGTGATGCTGCCACACTGGACGCATGGCAAAAGAAAACAACAAAATGTCGAAGGATTCAGTTGGAGGGCGTGAAGGATCACATAGTGTCTAGCCTGCATGGTAAGGATTCTCCATTTTTGATGTGGAAAGCCTTGACATATTTATTCCAAAGCAAGAGCGACCAGAGGAAGTTGGTGCTCAAGGATAAACTCAGAAACATAAAGATATAGCGAGACAAAGATGCCTATACTCGCTAAGTTCACTCAATGCAGGATGAGTCAAAGTGTGGGGGTGGATCAGAGATGACGAGACTTGCTAACTTTGGCTCTCCTCGTCTCTCCCCAAGAGTTACATTCCTATCAGGACTCTGTCAATGGTCGAGAGAAATTGCCAGGATGGGAGCGACTTTGGTCGGATCTTGTGCAAGAGGAGATAAGGCGAAGTACCAAGGACAGATCTTCATCAAAGAACTCTGATGAAGAGAATTGCGCTTTGGCTACCAAATCAAAGAAGGGGAAGAGCAAGAAAGCTTCTCAATCTGGTGCGAAAGGCAAGAAGCAGGACATGTCCAAGGTGAAGTGCTTTCACTGTCACCAACACGGACATTATGCCACTAATTGTCCACAGAAAAAGAAAAATAAGCAGGCTGCTGGAACTGCAGCTGGAGAGGCCTTAGCCTCGCAGTTTGAGCTAGATTTTTCACCGATCGCATGCTTGGTCTCAAGTGTGATGGGTTCAGTGTGGTTCATTGGTTCTTGGATATGGTGCGTATTTTCACAAGGACAGAGATCGATATATGTTTTCTGATCTGACGAGGGGTTGATGGGATCTTGAGTGCACATCGAGATGGGCGATGATGGTAGATACAAGGTGACCGGTATCGGTACTTTCCTTTGAGATGGAGTCTGGTAAACCCTTTGTATTGAAGGATGTGATGCATGTTCCAGGATTGAAGAAGAATCTTATCTCTGTGGCAATGTTAGAAGACAAGGGATATGATGTTGTCTTTAGCGAGGGAAAGGCTTTCCTGTGCAGTAAGACAACTGGAGAAACCCGGAAGATAGGGGTTCGAGTCAAGAACCTTTATCAATTATAGGTAGATAGATGCGCAACAATGGAATGCAAGGTTGAAGGAGTGGTGAGCCGGGATGATGGCGACCTGTGGCACTGGAGATTGGGCCACCTTCACCATGGAGCTTTGAAGATACTGTAGCAGATTTCTACTGGGCTTCCTAAGGGTACTCTTGTGCAGTCAGATCAGTGCAAGGGATGTACCTTAGGAAATTTGTGAAATCCACCTTTCACGAGAAGGATAGTCGCGCCATGACGATCCTTGAGAGAATTCACACAAACGTGTGTGGACCTTTCTCAGTAGCTTCGACAGCAAAGCACAGGTACTATGTGATCTTTGTTGATGATTATTCTCAGAAGTGCTAGATCTTCTTCATGCAGAAGAAGAGTGAGACATAATCAAAGTTCTGTGAGTTCAAGGCGCTGGTTGAGAAGGAATCGGGGAAGCAGGTGAAGGCTCTTAGGAGCAACAATGGTGGTGAATTCATCTCTGGCGAATTCAAGGACTTTTGGCAAAGATGTGAAGCGAATTGGCAGAAGTCATAGCACCATAACCTACGCTATAATGGGGTTTTAGGCAGTTGCACAATGTAACGATCATGGGTGCTGCACGGGTGATGTTGCATGATCAGGGCCTACCCATTCACTTGTGGGCGGAGGCATGCAATACTGCAGTATATGTGCAGAACCGTTGTCCTCACAGGATACTTGGCATGAGTACACCCGAGGAGGCGTTTTCTGGTAAGAGGCCCGATATTTCCCATTTGAGGATTTTTGGTTCACCTGTTTACATTCATGTGATGAAGGATGCCAGGAAGAAGCTGGAGCCGATCGCAGAGGTTGGGATATTTGTGGGGTACACTGATACGCCCCACAACTATCGTGTGTATTTTCCAGACAGTCGCAAGACTGTTGTGCGACGGGATATCAAATTTCAGGAGGAGAAAGCCATGAAGTGTTCGCTTGAGAGGGAGCCACACTTGCATGTAGAGGAGGAGCTATTAGTTCCTAAGGATGAGCTTCAGGATGTGGATCAGCCACAAGAGGAATTTCATGGAGTGGAAGAGACTACTCATGCAGCGCCAACCATCAGAGGGCGGAAGCACACTACAGAAGCTGAGTGACTGGCTCAAGATGCAGAGAAGGTTGTAGGACCACCTACAACACAACGCAGACAGAGACAGTCACCGGACCGGTACACTGGATACATGGCTCTTGTGAGAAAATGTGTCGTGACAGAGCCATCCTCTTCGAGGAAGCTGTAGAGGACCCCGTATGGGTAGATGCCATGGTGGAAGAGTATGATTCGATTGTCAGAAACAGTGCATGGGAGATTGTCCCGAGGCCAGAGGGGAAATCAGTGGTGGGTTCGAGATGGATCTAAAAAGTGAAGCAAGCAGCTGACGGGAGTGTGGAGAAGTACAAGGCAAGATTTTTTTCCTGAGGCTTCTCATAGATAGAGGGGATGGATTATGAGGAGACCTTTGCACCTGTTGCAAGGTATTCTTCCATACAAACGATTCTTGCTCTCTCAGCGCAGATGGGGTGGCACATTCATCAGATGGATGTGAAGACTGCGTTCCTCAACAGAGTCATTGAGGAGGAGGTGTACATAGAGCAACCCGAAGGTTTCGAGATCTTCAGCAGCGAGTCGCATGTGTGCAGGCTCAAGAGAGTGTTGTATGGGTTGAAACAAGCACCTCGTGCTTGGTACACACAGATAGACAGTTATTTCACCGAACTTGGATTCTCCAAGAGTGAGGCGGATCCTAACCTATACTAGATTGTGTTGGAGGGTAAGTTGCTGATCATTGTACTTTATGTAGATGATTTGATTCTGACAGGTGATGAGCTGTTGATACTTTCATGCAAGGAGGATCTTGCAAGAGAGTTTGAGATGAAGGACTTGGGCCTCCTTCATTATTTCGGGATTGGAAATTTGCGTCAGCTGATGGACCCTTTGTTTCTTAGGTAAGTATTATCTGTGAGATACCGGAGAAGTTCAACATGCATGGCTGCAAGCCTGTTGATACTCCTCTTTCTAGTGGTTGGAGGAAGGAGGATGCTACTTTGGTGGAGGTAGTGGATGCCATTGTTTATCAACAATTGGTGGGGTCACTTATGTATCTGGTCAATACACGACCCAACATATGCTATGCTGTGAACCAGCTTTCAAAAGGTATGGTTAAGACAAACAAGCTCTTTTGGAAGGCAGGCAAGCATGTATTGCGTTATATTAGCGGCACATCGTGATATGGATTGTGGCACGACAGGAGGATGAGAAGCCATGTGGCTTCACGGATGTAGATTGGGCAAAGGAGCCCAACTACAATTAGAGCCGATCCTGGAGGGATCTTTAGTATCGCCCATACGCTGGGGCACACAGAAGTGTAGATTTGTGGGCACTCGCCCGTGAGAGGTTTAGCATATGGCAGCAGCTTGGCTGCATGTGAGGCTATTTGGATGAGGAAGATCCTCGCAGGATTGTTCAGGTTGCATTTGGAGCCTATAGTGATCTACTGTGATAACCAGAGTTGCATTAAACTCTCGGCTAATCCAGTATTTCATGATAGGTCCAAACACATCGACATCGGGTACCATCATATCAGAGATTGTGTTCAGCGGAGAATCATGATGCTTTCATATGTTCCCACAGAGGATCAGGATGCCGACATCCTGACGAAGGCGCTCACTAGGAGCAAGTTCGAATTCCACAGAGGCAGGATAGGGGTTGCAGATAATCCATATCTTGCTGAGAGGGAGTGTTGAGAATTCAGCAAGATGATGGAGCTTAGTGAAATGAAGTCGCCTTCACTAAGTGGGCCCGCAGGCAAATTCTGGCGCAAAGTCTATTTTTAGACTATGTCTATTTTTAGACATACCATCATGGTCCTGGTGAGTTGTAGGATGCTATTTATGGATGGTTGGTCGCTGGTAAAAGAGATGGACTCTATTTTTTAGATATCATATTCATTTTTAGACCGCCGCCTAAAATAGATCGATCAATATTAGCTCTTAATAATATTTTGGACTGGTAAACATTTGGCAAACCTCTCTTTACAGCATCAAACAGCACGGATGTGGCACATGCAGCTGACAGAAGGAATTACGCTATTCCTAGGGTTTAGTTGAGTTATTGCATGGTTGAATTCAGTTAGAACTCATGTGGCAGAGTTTGGTGGAGTTGATGAGAGAGTTGATGGAGTTGTGTTCGGTTTAACTTAGTTGAACTAGTTGTATTTAGTCTAACCGATAAATACACTAGTAATGAGTGGTGTGAGTTAATTATTAATTAATTTAATAATTATTAACTCATAAATCAACTAAATAATACATCAATTAACTGCAGTGCATGGACAGTTCAGTGGAGACCAGTGTTAGAGGTGGGTGAAAGGGTGAGTCTACTATCAGTTGTGACCATAGCTGTGCATGAGATTTTCACACACATTGATTGAGATTGCCAATGAGGATTGCGTAGTACAAGCCAGTAGGATTCAAACTTAGATCTCATTATTATTCATCTTGGATTGCGCAGTAGAGGCAGGCTAACAGGTGGAGGAGATTTGAACTTGTGACTTGTTCATATCTGAACTAGTTAGTGTGTAACAATTGGAGATAGTGTTGAGAGCTTGTGAGGAGTTTGTACTATGATTGTTACATGTTCTCTATCATTATAATATGTAGATAGTTGGGGGTTTTCAGATGTAAGCTTTCCCCATTACATACTGTGTTGATATGTGTGATTAATTAATGTTTCAATGTGCACATGCGATTGTTTTTAATTCCGCAAATTGATGATCAATGGTAGAAGAGGTTATGTATTATGCATGAAGCTCAAATAGTGTGTAATCAGGATAATCTCGGTGAATAACTCATATATTATTCAAATTTCTACAGCGTAGGGGTCACACGCATGGATAGGTTAAGCACCCACATTCTTCTCTCCCTTGGGACTTTCACTTCGAATTCCCTAAGAAAATCCCTAATACTACCAGAACCATTAAATTAAGGCAGCTCTCTTACCTCTGAGGAGATACACCGGAAGCTCTTCGTGATCCTAAGACACCGTAGCGCAGATACATCATGTAACCGATTCTGCTAATTTTCGATCTCCCTGTCAGAGTCATAGAGGCATTCACTATCTTTCTCCCAACAAAGCACACCATCAGCCCTAGGATTAATCTAATCCTCATCCCGGGCGATGAGTTTATAGATATGATCCACGTCGTCTTCTTCGAGCATGGGTTCTATATACCATTGTCCTTTCGAGGGGTCTAGAGGGACTATTACTCTCATACCCTCATTCTCAAAAACCATGCTCATTTTCTTCAAGTTGATAATGCCTCCCATGTCTATAGCCCAATCCAGTCCCAGGAGCGCAGGATAAGGGTCTGCATCCTCTACAATCTGAATTACCTAAAAATCTGCGTATACCTTGACCCCTGTGATATATACCATAACTTTTGATAATCTCCCCACTGGTATGATCTTTTGTCGATTATCCATGCACAGCTTTATAGTAGATCATTCCAGATTAGGTTCTCCCATCCTCTGCCACATCTGTTTGGGCAGGACATTCGCATCGGATCCTAGATCCAGGATGACATGATCCATTTCATAATCGCCAATCTGCGTTGTTAGCCGCATTTCCCGACCAGTGTGTTTCTTATGCTTGTAAATTTTGTGAACATCTTTAACTTCTGTTGGAGGGTCAATTTTTTCTGCGCAACTGTCTATCAGTGCTTGAATATTTTCTACTGCCTTCTGGTTGCGTAGCCACTTCATACATGCCTGTAGGAATGGTTTAACTTCGTCGTCCACTTTTAGGTTTGTTGGAGCCATGGAAGTAGATGCGTCATCCTTGGTAAAGTCTTTGCGAGCTTCTATGAAGGTTTATTTCTCCTTTTGTAGGTCCAAACTTTTTTTTGATAGTGGCTTTTCGGATAAGGGGTTTAGCCACAGCTCTTTCCTCAGCTCCTTTAGTAACCATGCCACTACGCATTATGACATTAATACTGGGTCCCTCATCACGTGGTTCTGCCTTAACCCTTTACACATTCTAAATCGGCGTCTTCTGTTTTTCCTGAATTTTTGCTATCAGTACTGGACAATCTTCGATCACACGATCCAATTGTCTAAAATATCTATAATATTTTCGTGCAGGGTTCAGACAGTCCCTTGTGAAGTTCCCTACTTCTCCATAATTATAATAGATCATTTTCCCTCTTCCGCGTCCTACGCTTCCACCTCTTCCCCCTCCTCCCCCATGGCCTTTGGCGGGGGAGCCTCCTCATCCTGAGGGAGATAGTGGTGAAGAAGGTTCGGCTCGTACCTTGTATAGATTTCCTCACTGCCAATCATTTGTCATATGTCCTGCGTTTTGTTCATTGTGTCCGATAGATGATCAGAATTGGCACCATTGTTGCTTCAACTCTAGAACATAGGCACCAATACAGGGGAAGTGGTTGGTATCATGTAGTCTAGCTACGCGACAGTCAGTGCACCATAACGTGGGACCGCTTGGTCCCACAGATTCTTTAGGGCGCAATGGGTTGCGCCCCCCAGCCTGCATGTAGTCCACTAGCAGAGGGCACTGATCTTTGGTGTGGCCTGACACCTTGCATCTTATGCACCATACATCTAGGATAGCTACTTTTCGTTGCTCTTTCTATAAATTCTAGATTTCAAGGTGCATTGCCTCTATTCATCCCTAGATCTGTTGTACCCCAAACTGGGCATCGTCTCTTGGTACAACTTCTAGCTTCATAGCAATCTCCAAGGCTTTCTCTTGCATCTCAATTGCTTGCTAACCCATAGGTCCGTGCAGGTGAGGTAATAGCATGGAAATGAACCATTCCTTGTGTTGTCTATCCTCATACTTAAATTCCCCATTTGTGATAACCTTCTTTAGCCGCTGATCAGCCTCCCATACCAACTCAGTGGGTCCTAGTCTAAAGTCTTTCAAGTCAACCACTAGTTGAGCATAGTAATTAGGCTTCGAAAATGTTGTTTAAAGCATTATTAATCTCTTGTAATGATGGATCCGCATGCTGGCTTCCACATACCCCATGAACCAATCTAGGGACCTTTCTTCAAATGCGAGGGATATTTGTGCCTCTTTTATAGCATTACTAGCAAAATTGCGCAGTCCATACTAGTTCCACTACGAACCAAAATCGGTCCATGTTCTCATGTCCTACACTCCTACCTGAAGGTGTTGAGATTGCACAAGGGTGTAGGAAAGGTGTTGAGATTGCAACAAGATGATGAGCTTAGTGTGAAAAGAGTCACCTTCACTAATTGGTTCCGCAGGCTCCGTGTGCTATTTTTGGCGCAAGTCTATTTTTAGACATGTCGATCATATTCTATGAGTTGCAGGATGCTATTTATGGATGGCTGGTCAAGTTGGAAAAATATATGGACTTCTATTTTTAGACATACTGGGCGGAATCTAATTTTAGATTGCCAGTGTAAAAATAGCTATGTTGAATATTATTAGCTCTTAATAATATTTGGACTCTAAACATTATCCTATTCTCTTGGAGCACTTCAGTTAAGTGCACATATGTGGCACAGGAGCTAACAGAAGGAATTACGCTATTCCTGAGGGTTTAGTGGAGCTATTGTATGGAGGAATTCAGTTAGAACTCATGTGACAGAGTTTGGTGGAGTTGTAGAAGTAGTCAGTGGAGTTGTGTTCAATTTAACTCAGTTAGACACAGTTGAGCTAGTTGTTTCTAGTCTAACTGATTGATACACTAGTGAGAGTGGTGTGAATTAATTAATAATTAATTCAATAAATATTAACTCATTAATCAACTGAAGAATACATCAGTTAACTACAATGCATGGACAGTTTCAGTGGAGACCAGTGGAGAGATAGGTGAAAGGGCAAGATGACCATTAGTTGTGACTATAGTGATGCATTGATTGTATCCAACACTCAGTAGAGATGCCAATGAGGATTGCGTAGTTCAAGCTAGGTGGATTCGAGTTCATTTAGAGGCAATATTTAGCAGGGATTGCACAGTAGAGTCAGGCTAGAAGGTGGCAGAGATCGATGCATGGATTTGCTAGATCAAGACCTGATTAGTGTGTAGCGATTGTATTGTACTGAGAGCTTGTGAGAAGCTTTTTATTAGGATTGTTACATGATCTCTATGAAATATATTATATACAGATATTTGGGGTTTTTAGCTTCAGGCTTTCCCGTTAAAACACTGTGTTAATGTGTGCGAATTTTTATGGTTTCAATGTGTGCATGCAATTGATTTAATTTCCGCATGTGATGATCAATGGTGGAATAAATTATGTATTGTGCATGAAGTTAAAATATTGTGTGATCAGGAGAATATTGGATATATAACGCATTATTTATATAATTTCTACATGGTATCAGAGCGTTGATCATTGGAGCAATTGCAAATTATTGAAGCGGTTGAGTTTTGTGCTGGAGGAATTTGAATTTGCTACAGTGTTTTCTTGGTGTCGAAGTTGAGATGTATTTCAATGGATTTCGATTGGAGTATGACCTTGAGGGTAGCTCGAATTATATTGCATGGAAGGAAATGATGGAGGTGGTGTTGGAGGATAATGGGTTGAAGGAGTTCATAGATGCAGAAATTCCAAAACCTGCTTCTAGTGATGCTGCCGCACTTGACGCATGGCAAAAGAAGACAAAAAAATGTCGAAGAATTCTGTTGGAAGGTGTGAAGGATCACATAGTGTGCAGCCTTCATGGTAAATCTTCTCCATTCTTGATGTGGAAAGCTTTGACAGACTTGTTCCAAAGCAAGAGCAACCAGAGGAAGTTGGCGCTCAAAGACAAACTCAGGAAAATAAAAATGGAGAAAGGCGAAAGTATACCCAAGAACCTCACAAAGTTTTTCCAGTGCAGGGATGAGCTAAGAAGTGTGGGGGTTACCGTATATGAAGAGGAATCGGTGAGCTTGGCTCTCCTTGAGCTTCCGAAGAGTTGGAATTCCTATGAGGACTCTGTCAATGGTCAGGAGAAATTTCCGGGATGGGAGCGACTTTGGTCAGATCTTGTGCAGGAGGAGATAAGGCGGAGTACCAGGGATGCATCTTCATTGAAGAATGAAGATGAAGACAATTGTGCTTTGGCTGCCAAAGCAAGGAAAGGGAAGGGAAAGAAAAATCCTTCTCAATCCGGTGCGAAAGGCAAGAAGCAGGACATGTCGAAGGTGAAGTGCTTTCACTGTCACCAACATGGAAATTACGCCACTAATTGTCCACAGAAGAAGAAAAATAAGCAGGCTGCTAGATCTGCAGCTGGAGAGGCCTTAGCCTCGCAATTTGAGCTATATTTTTCGCTGATCGCATGCTTGGTCTCAACTGTGATGGGATCAGTGTGGTTTCTTGACAGTGGTGCATTTTTCCATATGACCGGAGACAAAGAATTGTTTATTGATCTGGATGAGAAGGATCTTGGAGTGCACATCGAGATGGGCGATGATGGTAGATACAGTGCGACTGGTATCAAGACCATTTCCTTTAAGAGGGAGTCGGGTTGCATGTTCCAGGATTGAAGAAGAATCTGATCTCTGTGGTGATGTTGGAAGACAAGGGATATGATGTTGTCTTTAGCGAAGGAAAGGCTTTCCTGCGCAGTAAGGCAACTGGTGAAACCCGGAGGATAGGGGTTTGAGTTAAGAATCTTTATCAATTACAGGTAGATGGCCGCGCAACAACGGCAAGCAAAGTAGAAGGAGTGGTGAGCCGGGATGAGGGAAAATTGTGGCATAGGAGATTGGGCCATCTTCACCATGGTGCTTTGAAAATTTTGCAGTATATTTCTATCGGGCTTCCCAAAGGTACACTTGCACAGTCAGATCAGTGCAAGGGATGTACTTTGGGAAAATTTGTCAAAGCCACCTTTCATGAGAAGGACAGTCGTGCCACGACGATCCTTGAGAGAATTCACACAGATTTGTGTGGACCTTTCTCAGTAGCTTCAACAATAAAGCACAGGTATTATGTGATATTTTTTTATGACTTTTCTCGTAAGTGTTGGATCTTCTTCATGAAAAAGAAGAGCGAGACATTCTCAAAGTTCTGTGAGTTCAAGGCACTGGTTGAGAAAGAGTCGGGGAAGTAGGTGAAGGCTCTTAGGAGCAATAATGGTGGTGAATTCATCTCTGGAAAAATCAAATAATTTTGCAGCGCAGAAGGAATCTGAGGAGATCTCATAGCGCCTCATAACCCACAGCAGAATGGGGTCACGGAGCGAAAGAATAGAATAATCGTGGGTGCTGCATAGGCAATGTTGCATGATAAGGGCCTTCCCATACACTTGTGGGCTGAAGCATGCAACACTGCGGTTTATGTGAAAAACTATTGTCCTCATAGAGTACTTGGCATGAGTACACTCGAAGAGGAATTTTCTGGTAAGAAGCCTGATATTTCTGATTTGAAGATTTTTGGCTCATCTGTTTACATTCATGTGACGAAGGATGCTAGGAAGAAGCTGGAGCCAACCGCAGAGGTTGGGATATTTGTGGGGTACACAGAAACACCCCAAAACTATCGTGTGTATTTTCCAGAAAGTCGGAAGACTATTGTGTGACGGGATATCAAATTTCATGAGGAGAAGGCCACGAAGTTGTCGCTTGAGAGGGAGCAACACTTGGATGCAAATGAGGAGCTACTAGTTCCTAAGGATGAGCCTCAGGATGTGGATCAACCACAAGAGGAGGTTCATGGATTGGAAGAAACCACTCATGTAGTGCCAAACATAAAAGGGCAGAAGCGCACTACAGAAGCTGAGCGACTGAATCTTGATGCAACGCAGAATGTAGGAGCCCCTATATCACAGCGCAGACAAAGACAGTCACTTGACCGATTTACTAGATACATGGCTCTGATGAGCAAGTGTATCATGATAGAACCATCTTCTTTCGAGGAAGCTGTGGAGGACCCTACATGGGTAGATGCCATGGTGGAAGAGTATGATTCGATTGTCAGAAATAGTGCATGGGAGATTGTCCCAAGGCCGGAAGGGAAATCAGTGGTAGGTTCAAGATGTATCTACAAAGTGAAACAAGCTACCGACAGGAGAGTTGAGAAGTACAAGGCAAGATTTTTTGCCCGAGGCTTCTCACAGATTGAGGGGATTGACTATGAAGAAACCTTTGCACCTGTCGCAAGGTATTCTTCCATACTGACCATCCTTGCTCTCTCAGCGCAGATGGGTTGGCACATTCATCACATGGATGTGAAGACTGCATTCCTCAATGGAGTCATTGAGGAAGAGGTGTACATAGAGCAGCCTGAAGGATTCAAAATCTTCAACAGCGCGTTGCATGTGTGCAGGCTCAAAAGAGCACTGTATGGGCTGAAACAAGCACCTTGTGCTTGGTACACATGGATAGACAGTTATTTCACGAGTCTTGGATTCACCAAGAGTGAGGTGGATCCGAACCTATACCAGATTGTGGTGGAGGGTAAGTTGCTGATCATTGTACTTTATGTAGATGATTTGGTATTGAAAGGTGAAGAACAGTTGATACTCTCATGCAAGGCTGATCTTGCAAAGGAGTTTGAGATGAAGGACTTGGGCCTCCTTCATTATTTCCTAGGATTGGAAATTGTGCAGCGAAAGATCATGTTACTATCTTACATTCCTACGAAGGATCAGGACGCTGATATTCTGACGAAGATGCTCACCGGGAGCAAATTCGAATACCATAGAGATAGGATCTGGGTGGCAGATAATCCCTATCCTGTTGAGAGGGAGTGTTGATATTGCAATAAGATGATGAGCTTAGTGAAAAGAGTTGCCTTCACTAAGTGGGCCCGCAGGCTATTCTTGGTGCAAGTCTATTTTTTAGACATGTCGATCATATTCTATGAGTTGTAGGATGCTATTTATGGATGGTTAGTCAAGTTGGAAAAATAGATGGACTTCTATTTTTAGAAATATTGGGCGGAATCCATTTTTATATTTCCAGTCTAAAAATATATATGTCGAATATTATTAGCTCTTAATAATATTTGGACTCTAAACATTATCTTATTCTCTTGGAGCACTTCAGTTAAGTGCACAGATGTGGCACAGGAGCTGACAGAAGGAATTACGCTATTCCTGAGGGTTTAGTGGAACTATTGCATGGAGGACTTCAGTTAGAACTCATGTGACAGAGTTTGGTGGAGTTGTAAAAGTAGTTGGTGGAGTTGTGTTCAGTTTAACTCAGTTAGACACAATTGAGCTAGTTGTATCTAGTCTAACTGATTGATACACTAGTGAGAGTGGTGTGAATTAATTAACAATTAATTCACTAAATATTAACTCATTAATCAACTGAAGAATACATTATTTAACTACAGTGCATTGACAGTTTCAGTGGGGACCAGTGGAGAGATAGGTGAAAGGGCAAGATGACTATCAGTTGTGACTATAGTGATGCATTGATTGCATCCAACACTCAGTAGAGATGCCAATGAGGATTTCACAGTGCAAGCTAGGTGGATTAAAGTTCATTCAGAGCCATTCTTTAGTAGTGATTGCGCAATAGAGGCATGCTAGCAGGTGGTAGAGATCGGTGCATGGATTTTCTAGATCAGGACCTGATTAGTGTGTAGCGATTGTATTCTCCTGAGAGCTTGTGAGAAGCTTTGTATGAGGATTGTTACATGATCTATATGACATATATTATATACAGATAGTTGGGGTTTTTAGCTTCAGGCTTTCCCGTTAAAACACTGTGTTAATGTGTGTGAATTCTTATGGTTTCAATGTGTGCATGCAATTGATTTAATTTTCGCATGTGATGATCAATGGTGGAATAGATTCTGTATTGTGAATGAAGTTAAAATATTGTGTGATCAGGAGAATCTTGGATATATAATGCATTAGTTATATAATTTTTATAGAAGGTGGTCAGCTTCATGTGTGTGGCCATATATTCTTCTGGTAGTGGTGGAGGTGTAGGGGAGTTCTTGCCCTTATGTTGACTTGACAATGGTATAGCCGGAGGACTAGTTCTTGTGTGTGCAACCAATCTCTTAATGGGTTGTGGAAAGATCTATCCCCTTCTCGGTTTACTTGGTAGTACTAACCACTTCATGTTGTACTCTCACTCTGATAAGAGGTCATTCATTCAGTGTGGGTGCACAAAATTCCCTTTTTGCACATTAATATTTTCATTAGTAGTGGTAATGTTCGCAAGAACTTACCTCAGAATCCTTTGAAGAACCTCTGCTCCCCCTCAGGATACAAATTGGTCGACTGCAAATTCTTGTTACAAATCCTCCTAGCACACTATCCACCCAATGATCTACAGTTTGGGTGATTGTACTGTCAGCCTTCTCCAACTGTTGAATAAATTTCGGAGTTCACTACGTAACCTGATCATCTTTCCAACACGTCTGGAATTCTACTAGCCTTGCTGGCCACTCTTAGAGCTTGTTCTCAAAAGTCACAAAGAAAATTTCATATACTTCCACTTCTCAGCTATTAGCTTTGTGCTGTGATTCTCTTTTACAGAAAATTTCTGAATCTGTTTTTCAAACCATTCTTCGAGCTCTAATTTTTCAAGTCTCCAACGACCTCGTGGCATTACCTGATCTCTCTCTCAAAATTCTCTCGGTCCTGCCAATGGAAACATTTGCTGGTTTGAGGGGTCCTGACCCAGGTTTGACAACAAACCCCTATACTACTGGCCCTTTCGGCAATGACCTACTTTTGCAGGCCAAAGTCTCACCCAAAGTAGTATGGGTGGTTGCTGGAACCAGGTTTCCACACCCTGGGAGAGAGTGGGTAATTAAGTCAGATCCTGTTGATTTCTATCAGGTTCGCACATAAACAGACCTATTATTGAGCCCTTAATAGTATAAATAGCATGTAAACATAAACAAAGCTACTATTATTAAGTAGATCTTATCAACGCCTTCACATCCATGTGTGCATCAGCAGTTATCATCACAGAATAACACAATCACAGCTAATTCATATATCATTGACACAATCGCAGTTAATTCAAATAACATAGATTTACTTCAGTAGAAAATACAACCAGTTCAGATAAAATAACAGATTGTGTGTTCATTAGCGTCCATATCCAAGTTACAAACCTAAGTCACAACCCGTGCACACAACCAGCAGGGTCTGCACACAACAGGATAGAGGATCTCCACGTACACAGCCAGCAGAAGTCCTTACCCAAAACTACCCAAAACAGATCTCAATAGGTCATACATAGCATCAATATTACTTACTTACCCTTAGAATCAAACTATCCATCTATTTATGTCGTCATAGCCTGCGCTATCATGTGGTCTACAAACCGTGGTTTGTGGACTCTAGGTCTACCCTTTGACCCATTACAATACATTGGGGGCTTTGACCCACCCCAAAGCCCCTGCGCAAGACCAATTACTACAAAAAAATATATCAAAAATGCAGCGTTGGAACATATAAAAGCACAGCTAGGGGACCCTGTTCCAACACTAAGAAATGGATATCTTACCATGGATTCACATTTCCTCTTGAGTCTTTGCTTCCCACCAAGCTAGTGCTGCTCCTTCTAGCCTTAATGAAGCTAACTAGATCTTTATGTCATATTCATGAAGGTTTTTAATTCTTCAATACACCTCCAATTGACATATCCAATTATCAAACCTCTTTGCATTTACCTTTCCATTGTACATAGGTAGTTCAAACTTAATGTTCAATTTAAGTAATGGGGTCTTTCCTTTTGTGGCTTTTAAGTGAGTGTGAGTGGTTTTTGTGGTGGAAGTGGAATATGGTGAAAATGGGGATTATGAGGATGATGAAGATGGTGGAGATGGAGGTGGCTTCCCTCCACTGCCCTTTGAACTCTTCTCTTCATCCTTCTTACCATCTGAAGATCCTTCTCCATCTGGAGGCTTAGAACCTCCTCCTGTTATTTTTGTAGTGAATGCATCAAACCTAATTTTAACCATTCTTTGTATGTCTTTGAAGTCTCTCTTGAAATATCCTTCTTCTAAATGTCCATGAGTCTCTCCAACACCTGACATAATGGCTAAGAATTCAAGCTTAACTCCTGATTGTTGTACCTCTTCAATCAACTCAGTTTCTTATACAAATTGAAACTCTTCAATCTCAACTTCTTGAGACAATACTTAAGGCTCTTCAAGTGCAACTATGAGTGGAAATTTGGGTGAAGATGATTATTTATCATCTCTCTTTCTCATTTTCCTAATCTCTAGACTTGCAACCAACAACCTCCCTTCACCTTTATGGAGCTTTAACCTTGTCAGCATCACAAAATTGCAACCATTAACTTGCACAAATATTCAAGCAACTATCAAGCAAATAAACTTTCCTTTCAACCAGCCTTTGAAACCATCTTGATCTGAATTTGAATGTTAGTTATTTTTGTTCTAATTTCATTTTCACTGATCTTATGCTTGATGTGCAAGTGCCCTTGTTGCTTATGTGTGTCAAGAGAGGAATTAAAACTGAATTTTATGAGTGTTTTTGAAAGAATCAAGAATTAATTTAGAGTGTTGAAAAACAACAAAAAAAATGAAAGAAAACCACACAAAATAATACAATAAAACAAATTTTTTATGAAGGATTTCAGCCCTCCTGGGCTACACCTCCTTGGTCCAGCTCCATAGCTTGGGCCTCTGTGTTAACTCAAATTTTCTCAAAATTATGTTTACATGCACCAAACTCTCTTGGAACCTATTACAATAAGTTTAAAAAATCGAACTCTATCAGAAACAACTATTTGTTTACTCAATTTGGTTACCAAATTGTCTGGGCATGGCCTTACCTCCTGTGGCCTTGGGCTTCAAAAATATTCACGGCAACAAAAACCTATGCAGATGACATCTTCTACCTCTGCAACCTATTCCAGTGGCTCCAATAACATCAAAATCTATCTAGAATAACTCACCAAATTTGGTCGAATATTGCCTCAGTTATGGAAAAGACAAATTCTCCTACTATTTCTCCGCTAAATATGGAATCTGACCAGCTAAATCCACTAAAAATGGAGCTTCGCCACATTTGGTGGGTCCGCCAAAGGCGCCGCAAATTTAATTGCATGATTAATGTTGAGATAAGTATGTGTTAACTTAGGTTAAGCGTGTTTAACGCTAGCCCACATTTATCCATTAATGCGGATTATCATAACATAACCACACATTATTGTATTAATACATGGCTTAACGCTTTTAAATCTCAGCATATCACATCGTAGTCACTTTCACAGATCATAGATTCTCTTCACAATACTCCTTCGCAAATATGACATCGCAAATCTCGTCTCATCGCAAATATTATTCATCACAAATCGCAGAACAAGTCAACAAATGACTCCTCGTCACATTCCCATGGCTCCTTTCACCAAATGCGATATGCAATGAAATATTTATGGCCGAGTGCGATATGCGATGAAACGTTTCATGACTGAATGCGATACAATATCAACCATCCATTGCTCTTATACAGAAATCTCTGGAATTTTTGGAAGAAATCGTGGTTGCTTCTTTTTTTGTAAGTCGTGTTGACACACTTGTGGACAAAAAGATTGAAAAGATCGGAACTGATGGTGCACTTGCACTCATAGGGAAGGCTACCATGACACAATTTGTTCTTGGTTATGAACTATATCAGGAAAATTTCTCTGGCCCTTAATGGGAAGCTCTTGAAAAGAGAAAAAAGAGGGGCAAGAAATAAAACAGTATATTGGGCCTGAACTAATGCAACAAATCCTGCATACCCATATACGCTACATTTTAATCCTTTGATCGACCCTTAAAGTGTCACGACAATACCAGATATTGCTCTCTAGGAATTCATGGACCATAGGAAGGTTTCTAGAACTATTGATGAAAATTTTGAAGAAGATACCCTAAATTCTAATTGGACTTCCATGTCATCAGCTTGTACCTGCTTTGCAATTTTTTTAAATAAAAATTTGCTTATTTTGAACGATGATCAATTGAACATAAATCCTTCATCAAAAATTGGTTTTCAACAAAACGAGTTGTGTTGGATTCCTTGTCACGGGCTAGTCGTTGTCTTTCTAGTTTAATTCAATTCTGAGCAATTTAATTTTTCAACTAAAATACTGAGCGTCTAATCAAGCAGGAATACTTGCAGGTAACAGGTTGCATATATGATTTCCTATCTATTTTTGGCATGCGTGGTATATTTATGTATGTATTTGGTTTAATTGTTGTTGGTAACATGAATTCTTTTGGGTTTTGACAGTGGTTTTAGCCTTTCCTTGCCATTTCCGTAGTTGAGTTTTAGATTTCTAGAAGGTATTGGATCTGGATGAGGTGATCTGAGAAAAATCCCAAGGGTTTGGGGTGGATATGGTTTTCTCTAGGAAGCCCTTAACAAGTGGATGGAGACAGGAAAATTCCTTAAGGGATGGTGAAGGAGTTTTGATGCATCCAAGCTCGGTTTGGTTTTGTGATCTCGACACTAGTTTAGGTGAGATCACGGTGATATAGGAGGATCTTGATCATTACAGTTCAGCAGAAAGGTCCAAGTCAACTCCAACAGTACGATGTCTAGTTCAGTTTCCAAATCTGCAGTTACATCAATTCGCCAGTGAAAAGGTCCTTTAGTATCATGGTTCAGTGTCAGGTTCACAGTTTGTAAATTTTTTAAGGTTCATGGCATGATCGTCATGTGTGTGACGAGAAGGTGAATTTTTTGGCTAAAATGATGATGTAATATCCTAAGTACTAAGACCTTATCCTAAGGTCTAATCCTAGTACTAAGGATCTAAGAATTATGTTAAAATCCCTAAGTATATCTCCTAAGGCATTAAAACCTATCTCTAAAACTAAGTGATGGCCTAAGTCCTAAACCATATGTCAAAAACCTACACCTAAAAATTCTATGGTGTAACACCTAAGTCCTATTCCTTAACTTTAAACCTAACCCAAATTACCTAAGTCTAAAGTCCTAGCGCAAAAAAAAATATTAAAACCTTTTTAATAAAGGTTCGGATGATTGGGTTTAAAACCTATGTTATAAACCTTATTACATAGGGTTCAGGATATTAAAAATGTTGTTACGAATAAACTTTGTATTAAAACCACCACAATGCTATCTTAACCACGTGGCATAGGCCGTGTCGGGTTAAGGTTGATCATGTGAACAGGTTATATAAACCACGGCGGAGATATGGCTGACCGCTGTTAGAACATCCATGTGTTAAAACCGCGTCGGAGTACATGTGATCAAATGCATCGGAACTGCAACAGATAAGCCAAGTCCGTCAGGGATAGACCATAACCGCTAGATAAAGCCCACCTGATCACACACAATAGTTTTAATGATGCGTCCAGTTAGCTTAACCACCAGGCTAAGTTTTTGATATAATGTTTAAATATGGGTTTTTCTGATTTAATACAGCGCTAAGGTCAAAAAATTATCCCTTGGTTTGTGTAATGATAGGGATTCAAGACCCTCTTTTCCTCAACCAATTGCTAATTGGAGTAAATAGAGTTTGATGCAGAGTTATAAATCCATGGAAAATTCCTCATGAAAGGCATATCTGTTTTGTGAAGACATAGAGTGTATTTGGAGTGTAGTTTCAGAAGGACATAGGCGAATTTGTTTATAACATTGCTCAGCCGTCGGTGGTTGGAATTGAGCACAGAGATAGGTGTCGTAAAGGAAAGGAAGAGTACTTTCTGTTTACATGGTTCAGAAGTTCCTGCAAGCACAATATTTTTGTTCCATTTTAGTGTAAGTATTCTTCTAGATCAATTTTAATAAAAACAGATGCCCACTTAAAAGCGGACCCGGAGATGTAGTCTAGGAGGGATGAACTCCGTCATCAAATTTTTTGCCTCTTCTTCTCTCTGATTATTGTTTTTATTTCATTTATTTATGCTACTGGTTTATGTAATTTTTCATTAAAGCATACTTCAGTTAACAATCAAATGTAAAGGGAAAACTAATCAAACTACTTAAGCACTTTATTCGATCAGTTACAGATCATTTTGGTATCAGAGCAGGTTGTGCTTTTAGTTTGTTTTTCAGTGGATGTTAAATAGGTTGGGATTGCAATGTGGAAAAGGCAAGCTTGAGGAATTCGATCCAGAGATCTGAAGGAGGAAATTCGATCATCAATCGACGATGACAGGGATTGAGACTATTGAGACTCCTGAAGCTACTGAAAAGAAACCCATGGATGAGAATCAAATCCAGCAGATGTTTCTTAACATGCGGCAAATGTTGGCAAAATTATATGAAGAAAAGAATACAAGGGATGTAGCCTCATTTTCAAAGGCATCAAAGAAGGCAAATGGTAAAGGAAAGGCAGATAAATATCCTTCCCCTCCATCATCTCCATCATCTTCTTCTTCCTCTTCTACTTCTAGTTCTGAATCAGAAAAAGAAAAGAAACATAAGAATCCACTTTTGAACTTGATTTTAAGTTTGAATTACATGTGTATGATGGTGAAATAAACCCTGAGAAACTAGATAATTGGGTAAAATAGTTAGAATTATATTGTCGTATTCAAGATGTTACTGATGATAAGACAAAGATCCAATTAGCTACTCTTAGAATGAGGGGTATTGCTTTGATCTGGTGGGAGAGTAGGACACAGATAGATTTAAAGCGTAAGGGAAAAGTTATTACCTCATGGAATAAGTTTATTAAAGCTCTAAAGAAATAATTATATCCGTTGGGTCACACACAGCAAGCTGTAATTGATTGGTAGTGCTTGCGACAAGGTAAGGGATAGAGTGTTCAAGAGTTCACACAGGAATTCAGAAAGAAGGCATTAGCACTCGGTATTTCTTTGGACACAAAAGAAACTTTGTTGAAGTATCTTGGCAGTTTGCATTCATATTTGCAGCATAAATTGTTAATGTTCAATCCTAATGATTTTGATGAAATTTTTGTTCAAGAAATTCATGTCGAATCAGGTGGTAGACCATTCAAGTTTACACCAAAGCATCCAAGTAGATGGAAACTGAAGATAGCAAAAATAAGGGCAATTCAAAGGGAAAGAAGACTGCCATGACTCAGAAGGAAGAAGATAGACCTACATGTACACATTTCCAAAGGATTGGCCATGATGAAGCTAGGTGTTGGAAAATTCATTTGAAACTGAAGCCGAAGAATTTTCAATCAAAGAAGGGTGAAAAGAAGGCGGGAAAAACAGTCCAGCAAGGCTTAGACTTTGGATCCGATTCAGGTGATGAAGGTAAAATCACTGCTATGGTTACAACAGGTAAAATTTCTGATGCTAGTACTTCTGCTCCTTCAAACACCAAACAACATAATGAAGATAAAAGAATCAAGTTATTTCATATAAGGGTAACTTCAAAGCATACTAAGATAGATTCTTTGTTTGATACGGGATCATAGGCAAATTTGATTTCTGAGTCATTGGTTAAACAATTGGGTTTGAAAACACATAATCATCCAAAGACATATCCTTTAAGGTGGTTAAAGGAAAAAATTCAAATTCATATTACCAAACAGTGTCGGTTAAAATTTGCAATCACAGCTAACTATATCGATGAAGTGGAGCTAGATGTGATACTGTTAGACATTTGTGGAATTGTCTTAGGTAGCCCTTATCTCTATGACTGTGATGTAGTATTTTATAGAAAATAACATGTGTATCATCTCAGGAAAGATGGGATTAAGTACATCGTTCGAGCACATAAAAACAAAGATCACTTGAATTTAATTAATTCTAATCAGATGAAGCGCTTAATAAGTTCAAGTTGGAGATACATACTCATGTTGATAAAAGAGAAACTTAAGGATCTTATCGATACTTTTTTAGGTTGTGAAATTCAGTATGAAGGTAATTTTCTTAAAAAGGTAGATTCATTTCAGGATCTAATTAAAGAACCAAAACATTTACTTCATAAAAAGAAAATATCACATGAGATGCAGTCGATGTTTGATGCCTCTAATAATGGAATGTGTCATAAGTCAGTTTTAGAGTGTAAAGAAATAAAGAAACAAATTTTAGGGATGGAATTCATGCGACACAGATCATCTCCATACAGTTCACCCATAATTTTGGCTCATAAGAAAAACAAGGCATGGGGAATAAGTGTCTATGTTAAAGTTGATTCAGTTACGCAGAAAATTCTCACAGTATTGATAAATCATCAACAACCATACGAAGATAAAATAGATGTTAAAGGATATGCAATGGAAATAGTGATTCACATAGATTATCAGCCACTTCAATACTTTCAGTCATATACTAAGATGTAACAATCTCACTACAGTTGGATGGGATTTCTTCAGCAAAATCACTTAGTAATTAAGGACAGGGAAGGTGTAACAAGTAAAGTAGTTGATATGTTGTCTTTGAATGCTTTAGTAGTACTGCATAAAAGTTCATTGGTTTATGAAATTTATGTAGAAAAATATAATACTGATAATGATTTCGAAGATACTTTTGAATTGCTAACTCATAATGCTCAGATAGAAAAGGTGCAGGTTTTTCAGGAAATTTATCTTTCTCAGATTTCAGGCGTAAGCAAGACAACAACACAAAGTCAAAGGAATTTTTACTGGCCTCATATGTATGAAGCAATTGTGAAGTACATGAAGGGATGTGTAATGTGTTCAACAAGCAAGCCATGCAATTGAAAGATTTGTTTGCACATGCCACTTCTAGTTCCTTTGCAACCATGGGGCAGCATGGATTTGGATCAAGGACAGACAGAAATGGTAGACAGGACCGGGATACATATTATTCAAGGTAATTGTAGTATACATCCTAAGATGTAGGATGAATTTGTAACTTATGTGCGTCAAGATTACAATCAAGTCTTACATTTTTCTGCACCACGAAAAGCATTGAGTCAAGTCAGGTTCAAATTGCACCATGATAAGCATCAATTTCAGGTCAATGAGTAGTTATGGTTGTATGTCATCAAAGTCAAGATGAAAGTGAGAGAGTTTTACTCTCACTTATTGTCAGTTTGAAATTAATCTTTTGTGGTCCAAAAGCTTTTTAAGTGGAGAGGATTGATCCAGGAGCATCTTGATCATTACAGTTCAGTAGAAAGGTCCAAGTCAACTCTAGCAGTACGATGTCTAGTTCAGTTTCCAAATCCGTAGTTACGTCAATTCGCCAATGAAAAGGTCCTTCAATATCATGGTTCAGTGTCAGGTTCATGGTTTGTAAAGGTTTTAAGGTTCATGGCATGATCGTCATGTGTGTGACGAGAAGGTGAATTTTTGGGCTAAAATGATGATGTAATATCTTAAGTACTAAGACCCAATCCTAAGGTCTAATCCTAGTACTAAGGATCTAAGAATTATGCTAAAATCCCTAAGTCTATCTCCTAAGGCATTAAAAGCTATCTCTAAAATTAAGTGATGGCCTAAGTCCTAAACCATATGTCAAACCCTAAAACATATGTCAAAAACCTACAACTAAAAATTCTATGGTGTAACACTTAAGTCCTATTCCTAAACTTTAAACCTAACTCAGAAAACCTAAGTCTAAAGTCCTAGCACAAAAAAAATATTAAAACCTTATTACAAAATCTATACCATAAACCTTTTTAATAAAGGTTTGGATGATTGGGTTTAAAACCTATGTTATAAACCTTATTACAAAGGGTTCGAGATACTAAAAATATTGTTACAAATAAAATTTGTATTAAAACCACCAAAACGCTATCTTAACCGCATGGCATAGAGCATGTCGGGTTAAGGTTAATCATGTGAATAGGTTATATAAACCACGACGGAGATATGGTTGATAGCTATTAGAACATCTGCGTGTTAAAACCACACCATAGTACATGTGTTCAAATGCGTCAGAACCACAGCGGATAAGCCAAGTCCGTCAGGGATGGACCATAACCGCTAGATAAAGCCCACCTGATCACACACAGTAGTTTTAATGATGCACCCAGTTAGCCTAACCATCGAGCTAAGTTTTTAATGTAATGTTTAAATATGGGTTTTTCTGATTTAATACAACACTAAGGTCAAAACATTATCCCTTGGTTTGTGTAATGATAGGGATTCGAGACCCTCTTTTCCTCAACCAATTGCTAATTGGAGTAAATAGAGTTTGATGCAGAGTTATAAATCCATGGAAAATTCCTCATGAAAGGAATCTTTGTATTGTGAAGACATAGAGTGTATTTGGAGTGCAGTTTTAGAAGGACATAGGCGAATTAGTTTGCTGCATTGCTCAGTCGTCGGTGGTCAGAATTGAGTAGGGAGATAGGCGTCGGAAAGGCGAGGAAGAGTAATTTCTGTTTATAGGGTTCAGAAGTGCCTGTGAGCACAGTCTTTTTGCTCCATTTCAGTGTAAATATTTTTCAAGATCAATCCTAATAAAAATGGACGCCCACTTAAAAGCGGACCCAGAGATGTAGTCTAGGATGGACGAACTCCATCATCAAATTGTTTGCCTCTTCTTCTCTCCGATTATTGATGTTATTTCATTTATTTATGCTACTGTTTTATGTCATTTTTCATTAAATCATACTTAAGTTAACAGTCAATTATAAAGGAAAAACTAATCAAACTACTTAAGTACTTTATTTGATCAGTTACGGATCACACGGTATGGTGAGGGTGGAGGTGGCTTAACCTCTGGATTCCCTTGGTTTTTTATGGATTTATTTATCCCATGAGATCTCACATTCATCCTTGGAATATAGCATGGGGGTGATTGGCTGAAATAATTATTTGGTTCAACCCAATCTATGATTGGGTGGTACGTGGAAGTCCCAGACCTGGTTGGCTTTTCATATGTTTAATAAGAGCTAATTTTGTCTTGATTTTGATTAGTAAATGTATTTTTTATTATGTGTCTTTAATTTTTGTTCTACCATTTTTATTTATCTCGTTATAGTTTGGTTATAATCATGGTTTTCTGACATATCCTAGTCATGGATCTCTTCATGTTTTTACTTGTTATTGAATGAAAAATGAATGAAAGACCTAATTGGTGTTAATGAAAATATTGTGAGAAGGCATCGGTCCTTCTTGTTAAACCTATGATAAGTTTTCAAATCCTTATGTTCATATTTGCATTCATGACGTGTAGGTTACATGTTTACCAAGTGTTTTCCACAATGTCAGTCTCGGTTGGGAGAGGTCAGCTCAGGTCTTGGTTCAAGTTTTAATTTATAAGCCTTGTTTATATGTAATTCATCATTTTTGGAATTTTCACTGAGTTATGGGCATAGGCTTGAGTCCTAGCCCTGAAAAAGTGGCTCATAATTCGGGGTCACTGGCATAGAATTGACTAGAAATGTCTATAGTCGCTAAGAGGAATGTATATAGGATCGACTGGATACCTATAGTCTCTTTCATTCCATTGTAAAGGAGCAGTTGAGGCTCTAGCTCAGTGAAAAAGAGATCCACCTCAAGGGTTGGACACCTGGAGGGATTAAGTTGCTCCTAGAGGTCTTGTAACCCCTGAGGGAAGTCATTAAGGTTTCAGGTGGTCAACTCCATTTCCTTAAGGTCTTATAGGAGGTTGAGTCTTATCGTAGTGACCCTCAACTCATTTTTACAACGTGAAATATGATGAAAGTAGGTAAATGTGGGATGAGTGCCCTGTAGGGTGGTATTAGAGAAGATTGTGCTTTCTTTAGGTAAAGTCTAATGTTTTCAAGGTCATGCTTGTCACGGATGGGGTCATGGTATATAGTTGGCATGGTCATGCATGATATTGATATGTATTTATATAGATATGATTATGATTATACATGTACATGATAATGTGGAATGATCTTGTAGATGAGATAATCCTCCCCTCAACGTCACTCCGGTATGATTTTGATTTTGGTATCTATTTGGTTTATTTGACATGGTACACTTAAATAAAGAAGAGAATCAAATATGAAAAGAAAAATGGTAGACTACAGTTCCCATGAATCTCCCTACATATCAGTTGGGAAGAAAGGAGAAGAGTATGTTCCTTGTATAGCAGATACATTGAGGAGGTTGAAGGCAGAGATCAAAAGTTACAAAGAAGACAATGACAGGTTGGTTGAGGCTTAGGTAATACTTTCAAGGGCTCGGGAGAAGTAGGTAGAATTCAATACAACAATTCTTCATAGATTTTCAGAGTTGCATAAATAGCGATAAATGAAGATTAGTCAAGAACATGATGAGAAAACTAATGGAGCCTATGATAGCATATCTCGATCCAGATACAAGTTGGATAGAGGGAACATAGTTAGAGGTGGTAGATCTTTGGATATACCTGACAAGAGGAATAGTATGTATGGGAATCATTCTAGTTCCTCATATAGGAGACATCATCACAGTCATCACCATCATCATCCTTATAGGAGGAGGGACTATTTTCCTAAGGTTTTCAAGAAAGTGAATCCTCCTACATTTGATGGAGATGAAGAAGTCAGAAGATGCAGAGGCATGGTTTCATGGGATGAATAAATTATTCAAATTTCATAAATACTCAGAGAGCATGAAAGCCAAGATAGACACCTTCAGTCTTAAATGGAAAGAAGATATATGGTGGGAATATGTGAAGAATGTCAAGGGAGTTCAGGAAGAAGACTTGATTTGGAATGAGTTTGAGATACTCTTCAAGAAGAGATACTTATCAAAGATGTACTACGATGACAAAGCTAAGGAGATTTATGAGTTGCAGATGGGTTACATGATAGATGATGCGTATACTACTAGATTCTTGGAGTTGTTGAGATATGTTCCTTATCTCAAGGATGAGAAGGATAAGATTCATAGATTTATCAATGGATTTCCGACAACATATAGATATCAGATTGAGTTTGATGAGCCTATATTGTTGGACTAGGCCATCCGAAATTTGAAGCATTTTTATGGGAATTCAAAGCGCAAAGCTGAGCCTAAGCGTGACTTAAATGGAAATGATAAATTTAGATGGAAGTGGCCAAGAAAGTGGGGAGGAACTCAAGATGCAGGTGAGAAAGAAAATTTTTCTCCTACAATAAAATACAATTGAGAATGGACATTGATCGCAGCCTAGAGAGAAGAAGACTATAGGGGATGGTGGAGGACCATTATAGTGTTGGATATGTGGAAAATATCATCGCAATAAGGATTGTCGATTGTACCAAGGTGGTAGGCCTCAAATTTATAGTGCTTAGGAGGCATAGACAGTTGGGGATGTTGGTCATAGAATTCCTTGTATTTATGCAGTTCTGGACAACAAGTAGGAAGATCATTAGGAATCCATTATTGAGATGGAAGGTAAATTATGTGGTTGAGTTGTTTCTATTTTAATTGATCTTGGTTCTAATTATAGCTATGTTAAAAATGACCTAGTGTTTAAGTGTGGTTTGAGAAAAGAAGTGCATGCAGAGTCTTAGTTGGTGCAACTGGATAAAAGTAAGAAGAAGAGAGTTCATCATTGGGTAAGAGCTTGTGCATTTGATTTTAATGGTATGCCTACAACAACACATCTGAATGTTCTTCCATTGGGATCATATAGCATGCTTTTTGGTATGGTTTGGTTGTATCTTCACAGAACCAACGTAGATTTCGCTAACAAGAATATTGAGTGCCTGGATGATAAAGGGGAAATGAGAATCTTGTAGAGAAAGAAAAATCCTACATCAGTGGGGATGGTCACAACTATTCAGAGCATTTGCAGTTGCAAGAAGGGGCGTTTTATGTTTGTAATTCATATTTACAGTGACAAGGGGAAGGATGTTTAGGATGAAGAAATATTCAAGAGGTACCCTGTATTGCAGTAGTTTCAGGATGTATTCCTTGCAGAGGTTTCAGAGTTGCTGAATCATAGGGAAGTACATTTTTCTATTTGAGTTGGTACCAGGGGAAAAATTAGCGCCAAAGGAACCTTACAGGATGAGCACTCCATAGTTAGTAGAGTTGATGTTGAAGTTGAAGGAAATTCTTGATAAAGGATACATTAGGCCAAGTGTATCACCTTGGTGTGCACCGATATTTTTCGCGAAGAAGAAGGATGGTACTCTTAGGTTGTGCATTGATTATAGGAAATTGAAAAAGATGACGATCAAGAAAAGGTACCCATTTCCAAGGATTTATGACTTGTTTGACCAGTGGAAGAGAGCATCATTGTTCTCGAAGAATGATTTGAGATCAGGATACCATCAAGTATGCATCAAAGAAGAGGACAAGACTGCTTTCAGGACCAGGTATGGGCATTCTAATTTTGTTGTAGTTCTATTTGGTTTGACCAAGTCTCGAGCTACTTTTATGTGTTTTATGAATAGTGTGGTGCGTCGTTATCTGGACAAGTTTGTTATTGTATTCATTGATGACATACTGATATATTCTAAGAATGAGGAAGAGCATGATGAGCATTTAGATGTAGTGTTGAGATTACTAAGAGAGAATCATTTTTATGCAAAGCTTAGAAACTGAAGTTTCTTTCAGAAAAAATAACAACACCCATAATTGAAATATTAAAGTTATGGAGTGGTCATAGGAATAAAAAGAATAACAGCCATCCCTATCCTCCTCATGGGTTGAGGTTTACAAGGGTGAATGCCTCAAGAAAAGGAGGCAAGTCAAAACTGTGAAGGGGATTGGTAGGGAAGAGGGAAGGTAACAACAAAGAGAAGGAGAAGGTGTTATCATGCAAGAGAGAAAAGAAGAAGGTTATTGGCAAGGGGAGGACAGGGTGGAAATTAATGGAGAGTGAAGACAGATTGAAGGAAATTGAGGAATAGAGTAACCGAAGGAAGAAACCTAGAGTACGGAAAATATGTCCCCGATCCAATAATGGATATTCACACGACATCCCCTGTATAATGATGAGAACGCATTAGACCGTGTGCTTAAACCTAAATGGGCATCAGGAGGCTTAATAGAGGACTGAACGATGAGTTCTTTCTAACTAAGATTTAATAAACCACTAAATTCTTAATGGATAAGATATTAAACCACTTCATGCTTGCTAAATGGGATGATAAAACACTTGGTTTCTTGTTGGAAGGTTTATAAACCACTAGGTGGGTAAGCTTAGCCATCATGGTGCTTGCTAAAAGAGATAATAAACCACTAATTTCTTGCAAATTAAGCTAATAAACCACTTATTGCTTGCTAAGTAAGTCGATAAATGACCTAGATAGTGGGCTACATGCTCCTACAACACTTTCCTTGAAAATCCAACTAATAAACCACCTACATAGTGGATTCAGTCTCTTGGAATTGAGTAATGTGATGTTGGGGCTTGGATGAAGTCCTATGTTTATTTTCAAGAAGTAAGGGAGTCACTATGGTGCTTATTGCTAGAGAGAAGTTTATAAACCACATATAAAATGGACTCAAGTCTCTTGGGTGTTTAAAAAATCCTTGGTGTGAATTCCCTTAGAGCCAATACCCCTCAAACTCTCAATCTGGCTCGAGGATGATCAATTGCAAGAAATTTTGCAGTGTAGATGCCCTATAGTTGGGTGGAGATTTGAAGTTCCTCCTTAAATTTACAACCATATCTAATAACATAGATAAGTGAAAATTTCTCATTTACTCTATCTTATGGAATGCAATGATTCTCGTTATTTTATGCATGGTGCAAGATTTTGAATGTTTATGAATTCATTAAACGCATAAAGTGTAAAGGTTCCTTGATATACTTATGACTAGAACAATATCCATTGTGGCCATGAATGTTATTGCACTCCTAGATAATTCTACTTTTATTATGTTCATGTCCAATGGGATAAATTGTGTAGTCATGTGTATCAGATGTAGTTCTAAGCTATGTGACTAAGATATACACATAGAGCTTCAATGGTTATCTGATTGAAATTTAAAACTTACATATGTAGGTTGTAGGGCGTTATGTTAGACTTATTATTGTCATTGATGTTGAAGTAAAATTCTAAGGAATCAACAATGTCATTTATGAATCAAAGGAGGCATTATGATAAGTCCAATATCTTGCATTCCCTCATCAAATGAAGTTAAATTGGTATAAAACTTTATTGAGATTTTGTGAAACTCATGATTCTAAAATGAATCTATGGATGGTATTATTATACAATAGTCTCTTAGACCTTTCCAATGATATATCACACTTGGAAAACATCATAGATGAGAAGATATGATCATTTGAAGTTGGCAGCTGTAATGAGAAAAATAAAATAAATTTTTTTTGAAAGACACCAAATTGGTTAAATGCCAAGCATCTTTAGATTGGAAATATGATCTTGTGGTAAAATATACAACAAATTTCACATAAACTTGCACACTATTTAATATATTAAATTTTGATCATCTACTAGATAATCTATCCGTTGAAATTCTCATGAATGATAGATGAAGTATTAACATGTCTTAAATTTAATGACGGTCACCCCTACACACTGGCCTAGTATGGTCGTGACACATGTCAAGATAATGATAGACCCCTCTGTTATCACTCAGAAAAAGTGAAACATCATTTAACATAGTGTTAGAGGTTGTCAAAGGTATGGTCATAGAATTCATTTCTAATTAGTTGGTAAAGGAAAATTTTAATTTTTTCCTTATTAGCCTATCCTAATGTCCAAACCCACCCCCATTCAAGTCTTTTCATGTCACATTAGTCATTATTTCCTGACATACTCCATTTCCCAAGCTTATAAATCTGAAAAGGTCATTTTAGCCAAGATTTCTTGTTTTCATAGTAAATTGCATATAAAAAACATAGTTTTGGCTATGAAATTGTTGATACTTTCATAGCGAAACTGCCAGGAAATACACTAAGTACGCTACGAAAATAGGTATTCTTGTATGTCTTTTCAAATTAGGTGCTAGGTGGTAGTCAATGATTGAAAGGGTTAGGTTATATTCCATTCGAGTTAGTTAGGGTTAGATCAAGGTACAATGGTCATGGTTGAAGTCATTATTACTATTCTAAGCATGTATGAGTCATGATTATACCATGGGTTGTCATCGAAACTTTGAATATTACCAAATTGAGTCATTTGTCATTCTCTGCTCCATCTCTGCATGCTATTGAGCTTTGGAGAGCTATTTCACTAAAACCAAGTTGTGGCTGGGATTTTCAAAGTTTGCAGGTATCATTGATCAAGCAAGGCAGAGAAGGCATAAAAGCACCATGGCTACAAAGACGAAGACCAAAAAAGGTGGTCGTTGCCTCAGATATGAGCCATTAGACATGAACTTAATTAATGAAGACCCAACAACTTTAGAAGTTTTCAGAAGAATAGAGTGTTTACATTTTTTCCAAATACTGCAAGGATGCCATGTGCAGGTTTCTAAGGAGTTTGCCATCAATTTCAATGGGACATCTTCAAAGGTGGGGATGTTGAACCTCACTGTAACTCTAGAGACCATTGCAGCAGCAAAATGAATTCCAAGAGGAGGAGAACAATGGTTCAAATGTTTCAAATTCACCATGCAGGACTGTAAGGAATTTATCAAGTCAGAACATAGTGATAATGACCTTACAAATTCCATTCCAAGGAGATACATGAAATATAACTTCTTAAAGCTGTTTCTTATCATTTAGAAGTACTTGACCTATGAAGGGAGGTATCATATGGTTTATTCTTACCACTTCAGGCTTCTGCTACATTTTTTTGGTAAGAAATATCTTGATCTACCTTTTTTCTTATACAAAATCTTAGCAAAAATGGAAGATAAAGTTCAAGCTAAATCTGAAGGAAATAAAACCTCACTCTTTCATCATGGTTTAATTAAGTTACTGGTTTTAGAGGAGTTAAAAATATTAGGCAAAGACCAGTCTTGTTTTCTATTTGTCAATGGTTTTTAATTAGATGCCATCACTCCTAAAAGAACTCCTAAACCTAGAGGTATACCATCACCTTCAGTGGTAGAGCAAAGTGAACCAGTAATCATGGAAACAAAGACATTGCAGAAATTTGATACACTTGTTGTTTCACCTGCAAAAAAAGGGCCAACTGTGAGAAAATATGGCAGCAAAAGGATTACAAGAAGCCAAATAGTGGCTAAGGGAAACTTAGAAGACATTTCACAAGCTATTGATATTGTGGAAACTCCCATAGTCCAAGATGAAGATATAGATGAGGGAGGAAAGAAGCTCAAGGAATCCAAAATAGCCAAGAAGTTGGAGTTTGAAGGTGAGGATCCAGGATTCATGTTTCAAGCTAGGAAACCAATGAAAAGACATGGAAAAAAGGTCTTGGAAAGTAGTAAAGAAGTTTGGAAGGTCACTGAAACTGTCTAGCCATCACCAAGAATCATTGACCTCTCATCACTTGCAAAAGAAGATCTAGTCATCAAGAAAATGAAAGGAAAGGAGAAAATCATTGAAAAAATAGAGATTGAGGTCCTTAAAGAGTAGTAGAAGTTAGAAAATCATGAAATAGCAGTCTTGAAGAAAGAGGCAAGGAAACATAATGTTCAAAAGGTGCAATTTGAGAAAATGAAAGAAGTTTGGGAAGAGCATGTTAATAGTGTGTCAAAGACCTTAGATAACACACATCAATTGATCAAATGGACTCAGCCATGGAGAGGAGAAGTAAAGCATATCAGAAAAATTAACTTGCACTTGAAATCTAGAAAAATAAAACTAAAGGACCAAGACAAAGATCTCCAAGAGCAGTTAGAATTGATCCATGAGGAGTTGCAGAAGAAGGGCTTAAAGATGACTGTGTTTGAAGAGCCCATAACTCAACTCATCATTAATGAAGAGGAAACACCTCAAGAGTCTTAAGTTGAGCTTTATTATGTTTTAGAAGGCTTATTTCATGTTGAAGACCAAGTTTCTACAACTAGAGGTTTCCTTTTTGAGACAAGGTTAAAATCTGGAAATTTCATAGTTTTTCACAATTTTGTAGCGTTTCCTAGGCTTAAAGCTAGGAAAACACTACGAAAATTTCTGTAGTTGTCCTTTTTCTTCTAAATCCAATTTTTTCAGATTTCAAGAAGGGAAAATGGTGGTGATGACGTGTCATGTCGTGATGGACACCATGGAACTACAAAGAAGAAGAAATTTTGAGTGTAAAGACCATTTTTTTGACGCTATGAAAGCTCGCTATGAAACTGCATTGTTTTTTTAGCGAGCTATTTTTGAAGGTTTCTGAGAAGTTTAAAAGAATTTTTGGACAAGGGGACCCATCCAATAAGTCAAGGTACCTTACCACCAGACATTTATGACTTGAGACAATGTAGTAAAGACAACTCATCAGCTAAAGTTTTCGTTGAAGATAAGGATCTTGTTTTCTTGAAAAAGAGGGTTTGGTTCCATATGTTTAGGAGGGTCTTTAAAATGTCAAGTAGTGATGAATCAGGTAATATCCTATTCAAACATTTAATTTTTAATATTAATTGATATTAATTATTTTAAAGATAAGATAGACTAATGTAATAAATAGGAGTTTGAGTCCTATTAGGAAAAGGTCATCTTTAGAGTGTAGCTACCATTTTCTTATTAAAAGACACATTTTCTGTTATATGAGGTGTCATAGGAAGAGTTCAATGAATCTAGTGAAGAGGTAGATCATCCCTGCTGTAAGAATGTCTATTTAAAGGAAAATTATCGAAGTTGTAAAGGGTTGGAGATTTTTTGCACCATATTGCTGCTTCATGTAATTTGACTAATATTAGTAATATAGAGGACTTCTTCTTAACAGACCTAAGATTATCATGGAGTTTTTAATGTCTTTCTGATCTGTATCTTGAGTTTTCAATCAGATTCCATGTGGACCCCATGCATAGAATACTACGACATGTATCGTTTCGTGGTTGGCCTAAAATGATGAAGTGGTAGTGAAGGATGATGTGGCAAGTGATGACAAGGTTGAAAAACAAGGATGGCAAGGCATCTTGTCATGATTCCACATGACATGCTAATATGAAACTTTCAACTCGCCAATAAGGGAATATCTTGGTGAGACATGGCAACACATAGTGTTCCATGTGGTAGGTATGATGTCATTATGACGTCAACATTAGTGTGTCTAATTACCCCTAGTTTTGGGTCATATGATGTGGTCCCATGAGGCGTTCAAATGTTTACCTATTCTCCTAAAAGGGGAACCTGCTCATGTATTTATGGTGTCACATAACTTGTGATTGATAAGCATTAGAGAAGAGTATGAAGTAAAAAGTGAAGGCCTGGACTTTGTGGCTAGAACGATGCGACACAACTTGGGCGGTTGTAGGTTTGAAACACTGTGATTCCCATGGTCCATAAGCACCTAACTCGTTCTTCAACTTGGTGTGGAATATTATGAAAATGTGGTCCACAACAAGTTGAGAACGAGGTAGGTGCCTCAATCAATTTCAAGCCTACAATAAGTCAGTTATTGCACATTCGAGGTTGGTGCATCAATCATGATATAGAATATTGCAAGTGGGTTCTTGCACATTTTGGGGGTTGGTTCCTACAAATTTTCATTTGGGGGTTGGTGCCTCCAATAGGCTGGTTCCTGCAAATATATGTAATCAAATTGATGAAGACAAAATAATTTTAGGTTTTATCCCACAAGGGTTTCCATGTAAAGGTTAGTGTTCTTATGAGTTGATGTGATGATTTTTACTTGATGCACAATATTACTTATTGTTATGATGTGTGTTATTTGTTGATGCATTTATACATATTCAATTATTGTTGAAATGGTTTTGAAATGAATAATTTTTCATTACATGGAGTCACCCCTCCCCCCTCTTAGCGCAATATTTGGTCTAACATCATAAAATCTAGAGGTTAGTGGTTTTTGTTATCCCTATGTTAAACATAATATTGGTCATTTTTCTATGTATCTATACCATCATGACATGCAATAAGGTTAACCATTTGGATGTGGCAGATTCGACTTCGAGCGAGCATCGGTGGGACCCTAACCAAGCATAATTGTGTTGCAAAGTCTAGCCACTTTCCATTAGTCATTGTAGTTAAGTTTCACAAATTATTCAGAGGTTTATATAATTTTCAAGCACTATTTAACCACTATGGACGGGCAATAGTGGGGTTAGGTGAAACTTGGAGCACTATAACATCACCCACTACCCACCACTCACTGCTTTTCATTGAATCCTCCATGAAAATGTGACATGAAAGTGGCAACGTTGACAAGGTTTAAGCTAATGCAACCTTGGTTATTATGTGGAAATTTGTTTCCACCCATAGTTCGTAACCTCATGAATGCAATATAAGTGCACCAATTATTAACGAAATTTCGGGGTAAAAAATGAGCCTAAAAAAAAAAATGTACTGAGAAAATTAAATTTAAAAGAACTAATAGGATTCAAGATGATGATGTCATCCCAAGGGGAAAATATTTTGGAGGTAAAATAGAAAACTATGTTTTTTCAATTGCACTTTTGTCTTATCTTCTTATATTTTTACTAAAATGTCAAGTGCAGAAACCCTTTGGATTCAGAATTAAATTCCACATCCAACGGGTATCGACACTTGATGTTTGAGTAAACATGTTAGGAGATAAGCAAAAAATATAATTAAAAAAAATTAGTTTCCTTTTTTTCTTTAAAAATTCATAACTCTTATTTTATTATTTTCCTTAGGAGGCCCATTTTATACATCAAAATTTCGTGAATGGGACTGGGACTAAATTGGTCATAGTTCAACTATGGGGACCACCACTACCCATTTTCATGATTGAACACTAATAGTTTAATAGTAGTATGACCAAGAAATCAAGTTGGCTTGGTAGTACCCACTGTGTGTAGGAATTTACAGGGTAAGTTGCTTAGATCAAACACCAAAAGTCACCACTCACAAACATATCATAGATCAGTACACTAGTATTTGATGTGGTTAAAACCCTAAAAGAGGGAAACAATCCACAGCCTAAGCGAACGCAGACACTTTAGGCAATTTATTAATATAAATAAAGAAAATTTATATAAGCTTCTCTCATAAGCAATCACCGGAAAAATCACCCTCCATGCTATTTAAATAGAGATCATGGACCAATCAGGTGTTAAGACACAGATCAAGTGTCGGTAATACTGAGGAGACAATGAACAGTAGGATCACTACATATCGTGATCGTCAGATTATAAGTTAAAGAAATACATATTAAAGAAACACACTCTACCTAACTCTATGCTAGACAAAGTTATACTTAACTATTTCCTATGTGTCGGAATATCCTAACACCCCCCCTTAAGAACAAATTGGGATAAGATTGAAGGATTTAAAAAGGTGACACAATAAGAGAATGAAGGGGGCATTAGAGCTTACCCCCCCTTAATGATAACTTTCCTGAACTCTAAGCATATATCGAAGTTTGGTAAACTTCACTTCTATGAGAGCCTTTGTAAATATATCAATAACTTGATCATTGGTTAAAAAATATTGCACTTCAATAACACGATCATGAATGATTTTTCTGATGAACTGTATGTGTAGCTCAATGTGTTTCATGCGTTGATGCTGAACTAGATCTTTTCATAGTTGAATGACACTCTCATTATCACGCTAAAGTGTAGTTGGATGATGTTGATGAAGACCAAATTTGGACAAGATCTGATGAAGCCACATGGCTTCCTTGCTGGCTTCAACAACACCACGATACTCTAATTTTTCCGAAGAAAGATATATGGCACTTTGTTTCTTACAATACCATGTAATGGGTCCTGAACTAAGAGTGAATACATAACCTGCAGTAGACTTTCGATCATCAAGGTCACTAGCCTAATCAAAATTAGTGAAACCAATCAACAATGGATATGCTCATGCACTGTAATGAACCCTGAACTGAACTTTACCTCAAATGTATCGAGTTATTATTTTAGTTTCTTTCCAATGACTTTCATGAGGTTTGTGCATAAATCAAGCAACAAGAAAAACGACAAAGGAAAGGTCAGGACATGTATGGGTTAGATAGAGAAGTTTACCAACAAGTTGACGGTATAAGGTGGAATCAAATTCAGGGGAAGTACAAGCGACTGAAATCTTGACTCCAAACTGATAGGGAGAAGGGGCTAGCTTAAAATCTTCCATGTGAAAATGGTGTAGAATATCAGAGGCATACTTGGACTGAGAAAGGGTAATACCTTCTTTGGATTTCAAGACTTGAAGACCAAGGAAATAATGCAAGTGTCCCAAGTCTTTCATTTCAATTTTTTTTTTGAGGCTAGAATTCACATGGTTTATATGGTTAGGATCACTATGAGTAAGGTTAAGATCATAAACATAAAGAACAAGGATGATTAAGGACTTACCCACTTTCTTGGTGTAGACATTGTTGTCGAAATGACATCTAGAAAATCCATTATCTAAGAGAAATCTGTCCATTTTGGCATACCAAGCCTGAAGGGCTTGCTTGAGACCATAGAGAGACTTCCTAAGGCGAAAAACAAGGATAGAGTCATTTTGGATAAAGCTAGGGTGTTGTTCCATGTAGATTTATTCATGTAAGTCCCCATGTAGGAAGGCAAATTTAACATTCATCTGATGGACTTCGCATTTAAAAGAGGCAGCAAGGGAAAGAACAAGGCAGATAGAATTCATTTTTTCAACAGAGGAGAATATTTTAGTGTAGTCAATGCCTTCAACTTGTGAAAATCCTTTAGCAACAAGAGGAGCTTTATGTTTATCCACTTTTCCGTCTGGTCCAAACTTTGTTCTATAAACCCATTTGCATCTGAAAATTTTTCTTTCCTTTGGAAGAGGAACAAGATCCCAAGTATCATTTGCCAATAAGGAACGATATTATTCATTCATAGTTGCATCCCAATTTGGATGACCTGAAGCTTCTTCAAATTTGTTTGGATCAAGATTCTCTGGAACTTGAGCCAATAAGGAAGAGGCTATGTCGAACTGAGAATGTGTACAATGTCGATCTACAAGGTCACCTACAAGAGAACCTGTTGCATCCCAAGTAGAGTGGACCAATTTTGGAAGTTGTGGAGCTAAAGGAAGATCTTGAGGAGGTGGAGGAGGATTTTCATCCTTAATGTCATCATCCGAACTAGAAATAAAGCAGTCAAAATTATAAGAGATAGAGAGAGGTGGCACATATGATGAATCAAGCTTGCAAGCCAAAGGTGGCACACCCGACGAACTAGCCTCACAGGCCGATATATTTTCATCAAATTTTACATCTCTTCTAATGATTAAATTTTTGGATTCGGGTTGAAGAAGTCTATATCCTTTGACATCTTCAGAATATCCAACAGAAATGCATTTTTCACTCTTAGGTTCTAAGGTTTTATGTTTCTCATCTGGAATATGGGCCCAAACTTCACATCCAAAAACACGAAAGTGACTTACATATGGTTTTATTGAGCTCCAAGATTCTTCTGGAGTTATATTACTTAAAATATTAGTAGGAGTGTGATTTACTATGTAGTTTGCACAGTTAATTTCTTCTGCCCAAAAATTAAGACTAAGTTCTTTAAATCGAAGCATACAATTAGCCATTTCTTTTAGAGTGTGATTCTTCCTTTCAGCTACATCATTTTGTTGTGGAGTATACGAAACAATATGTTGCAATTAAATTACATGCTCAGTGAAAAAGTTGATATATTTTTTGTTAACATATTCTCCTCCATTGTCAGATCTTAACTTAAGAATTTGATGTCCAAATTATTACTCAACAAAGGCCTTAAAGGCAAAGAACATGTTAAAAACTTCCATTAGGGGAATTTTGAGGTCTAAAATGGGCCTCCTAAGAAAAATGTACAATAAAAATAAACTTTATAAGAACCAATAGGATTCAATATGATGATGTCAACCGTGGGGGATGATTCACCATTTTTTAAGTAAAAGGGTAAAAAGATTAAAAAATAAGAAAATAATAAAACAACTTTTTCAACTCGTATTTTCAACTTATCTCTCAAATTTTTTACTCAAGTTTTGAGCGTGAGTACTCATTGGATGCAAAATTTAATTACTCATCCAAGGAGCGTCCATGTTGCATACTTTCGATGGACCCTGCTACACGAAAAATGAGAAATGCATAGAAAAACGTGATTACAATCACGTTTTTCATGTATTTATCCCTTTTCGTGTAGCAGGACCCATCGAAAGTATGCAACATGGGTATTCCTTGGATGAGGAATTACATTTTTCATCCAACGAGTACTCCCACTCGAAATTTGAGTAAACACTTTGGGAGATAAGTTGAAAATATGAGTTGAAAAAGTAGTTTTTTCTTTTTCCCCTCTAAAGTTTGATGATGTAATCAAATATTATTTTATTATTTCCACTATTATTTTATAATTTATTTAGGAGGCCCATTTTAGACCTAAAAAATCCCCTAATGACTCTTGAGTTTTAAGAATTATACCCAAGTGTGTCTGGAAAATTCATCAATGAAAGTTAAGAAGTACTTGTAGCCATAGAAAGAAACCACTGGAAGTGAACCACATAAATCACTATGCACAAGCTGCAAAGAGGCTGAAGCCTGCCAAGAGGCACATTTTTCAAAATTTTCCCAATGATGTTTTTCGAGTAAAGAACCGAAACAAACACCATCTTGAAAAGATACCATAGGAAGATGTGTCACCATATTTTCTTTACATAGAGTTTGAATAGAGTGATAGTTTAAGTGACCAAACCGCTCATGCCAAAGTTTGCTCACTTCATCATTATGAGAAAAAAAAAAACAGAGGGAAGACATGATGACCTAAATTTGTCAAACTTATACAACCTTGTGGAATCAACAGCAATACCAGTAGCTAAAATATGTATATGATCTCGTAGGTCCTTAATTACAACATCATGAGGTGATAATTCTACAGTTTTCCCTTCACTTGAATGAGTTATCTGATAAACAGATAGAAGGTTTCAATACAAGGTAGGAACACATAATACATCACTAAACTGACCTTTATCTAGATGAATAGTTCCAGACCCTATAACACTAAACGATCTATCATCACCAACATAAATATTTTTGGTGTTACAATCATTTGAAGAAGAAAACATGGCTTTATTTTAGGCCATGTGGTAAGAGGCTCCAGAATCAATGAGCCACTCATGATAATGAGAAGAAGAAGAGACATTCATTGCATAACTAGATCTTTATGCTTGACAACCACCTGTAGAAAGTGTCATTCCTGAAGATGAAGTTGAAGAGTTGTTCAAATGGATGTTGTGCTTCTTCATTTCTTCTTCCAAGGCTTCCATCTTCTTAAAACATTTTGACTCTACGTGGCCATCATGATTACGAAAGTTGCAATGTCTATCTATATTCATCCCTTTGTTTTTATTTTCCTTATCATTTTTTTTAGTTGATTTTTTAGTTTGCGGATAAAATTTCTTAAGACCCTTGTTCGGTTTAGGACCATTCTTTTTAGGATGCTGCTTCTTAGGATTCTTTGTATATGGTTGTTTTTGGGCTGCTAAGGCTTTCTTAGAAGAGTTTCCAATATTAATAAGACCAAGGTCTAAGATTTGTTCTTATTCTCTTATCAAAGAATCGCAAAAAGCATCAAAAGTGGGGGACTTGTAGGTTGTTCCTTGAGAAATGAGGGCTTCTGTAGTGTAATGGGACATGGAAACAAATACATAGTATGCAAGGCCTAGCTTAGCAACAATGGAATAGATAATACTACCATCTTCCTTTTTGACCTTACAACCTTCTAAAAGAAGTCTAAGGGTCTCTAATTTGGACAGAAAAGCTTCAATAGAGGAGAAATTATTGGGGTCCAAAGTAAGCAACTCATTTTCAAGCTGGTGAGCTCTGATTTCATCTTTAATGCCAAAAACATTGTTTAGATTTTTCATAGCTTCAGCAGGGGAGTCAATTTATTGGATATGAAATTTAAGATCTTGAGCAATGGACATTCCTATCAACCCTCGTGTTTGATCTTGTTTATTTGCCCATTTAATTGTTTCATCAGTATCAGTAGATTTATATTCTTTCCCTAAGGCTATTCTATAAAGCCCTTTACTTCTAAGTAAGTCTACCATGTGGAATAACCATTGGAAATAATAGGTGTTTTTAAGAATAACTGGCCATGCAATTTCTATTTTTAAAAACTCAAGCTTAAAAGGTTGAAACTAATTGCTCCAATGGAAATATCTCAAAAACTTAGGCCGGTTAAAAGAAAACAGCTCTGAAAATGACTTCTGGATGAAGAAGTTATGTCTCTTTGAAGAAACGTTGTAGTAGTTACATGATAGGTTGAAGGTTGATGTTGAAGTTTTACTTTAAAAAAAAAAAAAAACCCCTTTTCCAAACTTAATATAATAAGCTCACTTGTAAAAAAATACCATTTTATGTGACCCACTTTTATAAATAAGCGAGAGTCACTTTTACATGTGTTTTTATTTATTTTTAAACAACTTGCCAAAAATATTTTTAAGAAAAAGTAACTTAAAAAAAATCTTTTTAGAAAAATAAGCTTGACAAAGAGACTTGAACCCAAGACTTTTATCCACATAAAGTAAGTTTACACCAAGTGAACTAGTAAAATGATTCTATAATTGTTTGAAAGGAGGAAGGTGCCTTTTTTTTCTCTTCGGTGTGCGTGATTTTTCCTGCAAAAAACAACCATGGAAAAAAAATTTTAAAAACCTTACGGCAGAATGTTAGATTTCAGGTTAGTCTGTCTAGTAACTATATATATTTTCTCTCTATTTCTTATTTCCCAAGATCGCAAAAAGTCGCGGAGAAAGAACATACGTAGCAAAAAAATCTCATCTTCTTGTTTCTGGTTTTCCATATCGCACACAAAAAAGATAAAAGAGCATATGCAGAGAAGAGGGGATAGATCCAGTAATAAAAAATACTATAAACTGAAATAAACATAGAGATTAATAAATATAACTGCAAAAAAAGATACTTTATACCTCCATATCTAAAATGACATAACTTTGGAAACTGAAAACATTTTCGCATGAAATGAAAGAGGTTCCTTACTATAATAGAGGCTCTCAACTCAACAGAGCAGTTCTCCGAGCCTGAAAGTGGTTAGAAATAGTAGATATGCAAAACGATAGTCGCATGCAGTCAAAGCGCTTTCAGATTTGGATCAACAATGGATGCGGCCCTCAAAATAGCTCTGATACCATGTAGGAATTTACAGGCTAAGTTCCTTAGATCAAACACCAAAGGTCACCACTCACAGACAGATCACAGATCAGTACACCAATATTTGACGTCGTTAAAACCCTTAAAGAGGGAAACAGTCCACAACCTGAGCCAATGCGACAACTTTAGGAAATTTATTAATATAAAGAAAGAAAATTTACATAATATTCTTTCATAAATAGTCACCAGACAAATTACCCTTCATGCTCTTTAAATAGATAGCATGGACCAATCGGGTGTTAAGCCATGGGTCAAGTGTCGATAATACCAAGGAGAGAATGAACCTTCAGATCACTACATATCGTGACCATCATATTATAAGTTACAAAAGTACATAGTAAAGAAACACACTTGACCTAACTCTATGATAGACCAAGTTACACTTAACTATTCTTATGTGTCGGAATATCCAAACACTGTGATGGCCTGTTAGGATTATATGGAGGCCAATATGGTGCCACATGGTCAATCTAATGACATGGCCTCTTCGAATAGGTTGGACTTGGAATGATTATAATTTGTGATATAGGGCTTAGATAAAGATATATTCTACATCACCAGAAATCTCTCAACAAGATGCGCGCATGATGGTGAGGCCAAAATAAAATTTTGTATGCTTGAGAGAAGTGGCATTTTATATCCCCATATTCATAATAAATCTTTGGGGTTGAGATAAATCAAGCAGGTAACACCACCCACAACCTGAAATTCTTAAGGGAATGGGAGTGAGGTGGTTACAGAGTGGTATGAGAGCCCAGGTTTAGTACATGGACTGGATGGGCCTTGAAATAGAAAATTTATAGCTTTGTTACAAATTCATAGAGTGAATCATAATGAAGCAAGGAATTCAAAACTGACTTTGAAGAGCCTCACACACACACACACACACAAAAGCTAAAATATTTTCCTTGATGAATAAATTGCTACATATATACATGTATGCTAGTGATGAATTTACATCTAATATGAGTATTGGTTTGATTATTTGATTGCATGTCTTTATTTCTAACTTTCATACTATTGTGGGACTTGAATTTTCAACTAGTTTCACATCAACATGCCTAATGTAGATATGTTGGCATAATGAGTAAATGTAGTTGATTTTTGTTTTATTGGATAACAATCATGTGTATGAAACAACATAGAGAGAGAGAGAGAGAGATAATAATACATAAATTTCCACAAGGAAAAAGACATGAGCTCGAGAATGGTAGATTATAAAATGGCCAAATCATATCATCATCAAGAATAGAATTTCGTGGGAAAAATATTAGAGAAAAATTACCTTGACTAGATGGAGACCCTTACTAGCTTAAGAGATGAATTTAGAATTTGTAAGGCATATAATGAGATTATTTTCCAAGCATAAGAGAGGCAATCAAAGGTTAATGTAGTGATCTTGCAAAGTTTATCAGCTATGAAAATATATAATCAACATGATCTAAGCACTAACTATCTAGGAAAATATAGATCCAAGAAAAGTCCCTCTAAAATTAGGAAGTAAGGACTAGAAGCCAATAAAGTGGAAGGTAGTAAGTCAAGAAGGAGAAATAGGAAAGCTAGCGAAGACATAGTGAGGGAAGGAAGCCCACTTAGTAATCCAGAAAGAGAATAAAGTAACCATAACGAAATTTTTAGTGCAACAACCAAGAGACACCATTAAAAAATATATATATATAGAAGAACCTGATGCCAGAGGAGTTCAAGAATTAAAAGCCCCATATATTTGATGGAGAAATTAAGAGGGTTGAGGAGGCAGAAGCTTGGTTATTAGGAATTAATAAGTACTTCAAAGTACATGCCTACTCTAAAAACATGAAGCTGGGAGTAGCAATGTTCATTTTCAAGGGTAAGGTTCACATATGGTGGGAATATTTGAAAATTTTCAAGGACATTATAGAGGAGGAGTTATCATGGGGAATGTTTGAGATATATTTTTGGGAGAAGTACCTATCTAAGAGATACTATGAGAACAAGGTTAAATAATTTCATGAGCATAATTTATGGAAACTTAATGTTAATGAGAAAATTAACATATTTCTAGATATATTGAGGATTGTATTGTACATTGGAGATAAGAAGGTGAATATACAAAGGTACCTTAGTGGGATACCATAAGCTTACTAAGATATAATTGAGTTTAAGGAGCTAAGGACCTTGGGGGATAATTTTCGAAGAGAAAAATATTGCTATGAGCATTCCATGCTTAAGGTCAAGTTTCAAATAGAATAGAAAATGGGAGATAAGACTTGATTCAAGGGAAAGGGAATGGGACCCTCATGATATAATCCACGAGGGAGAAATGTGAATTTCATCACTCTCGCCAAGCAGGGGTTCAGTGACAAGGTCATTAGTTCCAGTAGAGATTGACCCACTTAACTAGCAAGAGAAGATGTTACAAGTTTAGAAGAGGGCATTATAATTGTTGGACATGTGGATAGAACCACGTGAAAAAATATTTTCCTCAACAATAGTAGAAGGGAATGAGGTTGTACCATGTACAAGAGGCAACAACAGTAAATGACATGGCTTAGAATGTGCTAGGATTTTTTCTACATTTGACAACAAGAAGGTTGATCATCAAGGTTTAGCAATCGGTATGGAAGGTATGGTCATTAACTAGGAAATTTCAATTTTAATTTATCCAAGTTCTATTTTATTCTATGTGATCCTAAAGAGGGCATAGAAATGTGCTCTACAAAATAAAACCCATGAGAAATCATGGGAGGTTCGGTTGGTCACTAGAATCAAAAGACAAGTGACAAACATGGTGGTATCATGTCCCATCATGATAAGTGGCATGTCTACTTCAACCACACTTTTATATTGTTTTGTTGGGTTCACATGATGTCCTAATAGACATGGATTGGCTAGATGTACATAAAACCACAATTTACTCCTACAACAAGTTGCTAGAGTGTCTCAACAATGAGGGAGAGGGAATCATGCTCAAGGTAATAAACACATCACTGTCATGAAAATATTGTCACTAAAAGTGAATATATGTATTTGAAAATTATATACCATGTATGTGGCCCAATTTTCAAGGAGCCAAAAAGAAGTGAGATTGGAATAGAATCTCACCTAGTCTTAACGAAGTTCAACGACATGCTTCTGCAGGAAATTCCAGGATTCCCACCCATGAGAAAAATGTATTTCTCCACTAAGTTTCTTCCTACTCAAATCCCACATATTATATGAGCGCACTAGAATTCGTGGAGCTAAAACCACAATTGATATAAAATTTTTACCAAGGTATATCAGGCCTCACATGTCACCGTAGGAGCCCCAATGCTATTTTTAAAGAAAAAGGATGGCACACTATGAGTGTGCATAGATTATCAAAATATAAAAAATGTAATAGTGAAGAACAAGTACTCACTGCCTAGAGTTGGTGATTTTTTTGATAAGCTAAGGGGGGTTGAAACATTCTAAAAAATAGACCTAATATTTGGTTATCATGAAGTCTGAATTTAGGATGAATACATCCACAAAATAGAATTCAGGAAAAGGTATGGACAATACAAGTTTTTGGTGGTGCCATTTGGGCTTACCAATGCACCAACAACATTTATGTGTCTCGTGAAAATTATCCTTAGCGCGTATTTGGATAATTTTGTGTTCGTCTTTATGGATGATTCTTGGTCTACTAATAAACCAAAGAAGAACATGAAGAAAAATTGAAAGAGATACTATAGTTGTAGAGAGAGCATAAGCTCTATTCTAAATTCAGGAAATGTGATTTCTTCTAATCACAAGTTTAGTACTTGGGACATTCCAATTCAAGGGAAGGAGTGTTCATTGATCCTGTGAAGATTAAGGCCATCATAGAGTGGCCCACTCCTAGAAATGTCTCCTAGGTGAAATATTTCATGGGATTGGTTGGATATTATAGGTGATTTCTTCAATATTTTTCAAATATTTGGCATCCAATCATGGTATCCCTGGAGAGGAAAGGAGTCAAACTTCAATGGACATTAGACCATGCAACTAGGTTTGATTGTCTTATGTAATTTCTCACATGCACACCTATTTTCCAGATAGTGAAATGAGAAAAGGAAGTCTTGGTTTTATAGATTCCTATAGGAAGGAAGAGGTGGAGTTATGTGACAACCCTTTTTTCTACCTCTCTTGCAAATGCCACTATGAATTGCAATTCATGTGAATATTGTGGAAATGAAAATAATGACTACACTAGAGGAGTGGAAATGGATTTAGATTTATGAGGAGGACGATTTGTTTGGGAAGTTATTGAACCCAAGACACTTCATTTATTTTACCAGCTATCTCCTAGATCAATTTATGACCTTGCTAGTTCAAGCATTAAAGGGTGTATGGGAAGCCTGCAGTAAAGGACAAAAGCCCATGTCACCTACTTGTCTCCCAAGACATGTTGTGGAAGTCATAAGGCAAGGGGGAGATGAGAAGGAGAATGAAGAGGTATGTGTCGAGTATGTGAGGGAAGCATGCACAAACATATAGAAAATCTCCTAGATGTGTAGAGAGAGTGGCATCAGAGTGAAAGAGCTCATAAAAGAGAAGGCAAGGATGCACTGCATGTGCATGAGAGGAAGCATGTTGAGGAGCATGGCATAAGGGAAGATAGAGAAGATCAGGTGGAGACATTGAGTGACTACTTTGGATTTACTGTATTTTTTAGCAAATCATAGTCATAAATTTCTTTGTATTCTTGTGGTGCATAATAGTTGGAGACATTATGTGCTTTGAATTCCTTTGGGTTGACAGGTAAAAATATTGTGTGATCGAGAATCATATAGTGTAAAGCAGGTGGAGACATTGTGAGTTTTAGATACCTTTGGTGTTTGACTAGTGGAGACACTATGTGCTATGGAATATTGGTTATTAGGTGGAGACATTGTGTGCTTTGGATTCCTATGTGATCCGATTGACTCATATTAGTTTGAATTCCCTTAAGCACTTAACTCCTCAAAATATGAATGTAGGTCGAGGGTGGTCACATTCAAGAAATATTGCAATGTAGCTAGCCTATGGTTGGGTGGAGAGTTGAATTGTCTCCCTTAGTTTCCAGTCATCCAAGTTAATCAGATAAGTGTATTACCTGTACATGTGTGCGCTATGAACGATGAATTATGTGGTTATGTTATGAAAATTTACGTATCAACATTTTTAAGTGAGGAATGAGTTATGATTATTTGTATACAATGAGATTCTATTTATGTTGGGAATACTGAGAAGGGGGGTGCATCAATATTCCCCTCTCTTTTCACAATTGGCTATATTAATTAATCATTTTGAGCAATCAACAAACATAAAGAATCATCACATAAATAAGGCATGTACACAAGAATTGGTTTTAACTAAATATTTTTTATGTATGAATGTACATACAACAATTTACTAGGTAGGCCTAGAAGGAAGTGCAAGACTCCCAAGGTTTACCAACAATCTAGAAGGAAGAAAATGCTCCCTGAAAGTTTGGCTCTTGTACCAGGGATAATGTCCTAGTTATAGTGAGTCAATCAAGTGTTGCTACAAAAGCTTCTTCCTTCTGCTACCACTATGATATCCACTTCAACTAATGCCACTATTACCTCTTCTTTGATTGCATCCACAACCAATTGGCTGTTCAGTTCACTGCTAGACTTCCTCATAAATCTATTGATAAAACTACTATTAGTGTTGTTGCAATTGTTTCCCACTAATCTACCACCATTTTTCGATCACTATCCATTGTTGCACTCTTTATCTCTATGACTATCGTACTGTTTGTCAAGATAGTTTTCTACTATTGTTGTTGTTCTCGGTATTCCTACTAAAGCCACTATTTCTCAACCTTGTGATTCTTTAAGTTTTTCCTCAATATTCTTTACTTTGCTTCAATAAATAGGTCAACATCCTTACCCACAACCATTAGATCTATTATTTTCCCTAATCTTTCCTTTTGTCACAAATATTCCATTTCCATTGACTTTCCACTGCTGATAAAATTCCCTGAAGATGTCAACTAGATGATCAATTGCTTCAACTGCTCTCACTGCTACACCACCATCCATTGTTGCTATATACACTGCTCTTTGATTCACTTTACACTATTCTCATTGTTGCTACCACACTCACTATCATACTGCAATACTTTTGCAAAATCTCTTGCCACTTCAAGGTCATGTATTGTTGAGGTCACTATTATAGAGCATGATAGGTTACTGCCATTTAACACCCTACCATCGTGAAGAAACTCTGCCACTTTCATACAAGGACAATGACATATCAAGTTTATATTTTCACCATGTTTCTATTGTATAACAAGGTTATATTTTCCATTTGTCAGCTCCAATCATATATCACTGCTACAAAAGTCAAATTAAGGATCAGTGCTACATTCATAATATAAGTAGAAATTAATCTGTCATGGGTATTTACTCAATCATTGTCATATCCACGTTACTTATTGTATGAAGAACATGAAGTCATTAGGGTATAAATTAGAGTCATTCCATCTCATTGTTAATAAAACATTATTTTTCTATATAATTTTGTTCCACTATGATGATCAAGACCTCGCAATTCTTTCATAGATCAAGGTGCTATTGTATCATATCGTCATTCAAACTCCAACATCGTTTGATTGAGTACACACAACAATATATAGTGAGATTGAATAGGCTTAAATTTTTTTCCAATCAATCAATGACTTCTAGATGAATACTTTAGTCTTCATTCAAGTTTTAGTGACTATCACAGATCTGTACGTTGCCTTCATTCACCATTGTCCATTGGATTTATTAGCACTGTCAAGATTCATATATATATGTCTGCTCAAAATTGTTGCACTAAGTTAAGTCACACTAGGTCAAGAGGATAATGTTGATGTTGATATATTTGCATTGAAGCCATTGTTTACTTCATGAGAACTGATGTATATAACTCTCTTACCAAGAATATCGAGAGAAAAAATTATTTTACTTCTAGTAGTGAAGACTTGTACAATACTAGATTGAAATAGGAACACGGAAACAAGTGTTTATCTACACTAAGGTCTAAAGATCTATCAATGATCAATCACTCAATGTTTCATGACATTAGAGCCCTAAAAGTGTGATTTAAGGATGACTTTTCTCTTATGTTACTTAGCAGATGAATTTCATAACAATTTTCCTTAGGTCCACACAAGGCAGAATCTTGTAAAGGAGTTTGTCAATGGTTTTCTATGCTCACTTCCCTAGATAATTAAATGAAAGAGTTTTCTTCAAAAATTCTTAATTACTATAGGATCACAATCTCCATGTTCTTGAGTGTTTATAGTGATTTAATTTTCTTTAAATACTCTATATTATTGCTCAGCTAGACCACAGGTACTTTGCAAGCGAAATATTGAAGATAGGCTTCCATTTTTCAACGGAAAATATTCATTCTTCTAGGCTAAGACAACTAGCTGCAAAAATACCTTTGCTGATAGGGATCCGAATCTACAGAGATTATCCTTGCTGGTAATAAAATCATCTACAACCACACAACTGAGGTCCTGTATAGAACATATGACATAGTAACCTCCTTCAATAACCTTCAATAGTGCAACACTTCCAAAAAATGTAGGCAGTGATCCCCTAACCACAAGGATTGAGGAATGCTTACTTGAACCTGCAATTAAAGTTATTGATACAAAACCAAATCCTAAATAAAAATTATAAATAAAAACCATTATCCTTTCAACAATTTGGTTCCCTAAAAGAGGGCCAAAACCTACTATCCTTTGTCAAAAAATTCTCCCCTCTATTTGTAGCTAAAGGTTCTCAGCGAAAGGAAAAAACTCAGTCAAGAAACCCTTCTCTCCACCCCTTCTCTTCACGTCAAAATTCTTATGACCATAACCCAATCATAATCCTTATCCACAAGTTGAGAATGCCTTCTGAACGCTACAGAGAAAATATGCACAACAACAAAACACAGGATGTAGAGAGAGTTTATCTCATTTGCTCATATATATTGAAAGCTCATCCTCATATATTTTAAATTTTGATGGGCCAAAAATGAAAGTAGACCTCCTTTGATTTTATTTTAATTTCACTTTTAACTTGAGTGGCCACAAATTAATATTTCCACAAGCCCATTCCTCATATTGACACCTTTCATAAACACCCCTTATCATTTAGTTTAATTTATGATACAAGTCATTATGACTGTAAACATTATTTTTCCCAAAGAAAAAATGTTGCATCATCACATTAATATTATGAAAACTTTATAACTTGATTTCCATAATATTCATTCAACTACATTCTTCCATCTCAACAACCTTTAAGGTTTTTGGACTAAAATTGGGGCATGCAACTAATTGGGGCATGCAACTTTGATTGGGAATATCTCGCAAACAAGGAGGGCCCATGAAATTCTCCACATACCACCGGAATCAAATCAAAAAGGAGAATCCATCTGAATATATTTTAAATACAAACTCAATTATCTACATATTCAAAATAATTAATAAGTACAAGGTGTCCATATTATCCAAGGAATCCAAATCCTAAAGCTAGATTTTCCTCTCGTGGCTAGGATTTTACCATCCATATGCAACATCAATGATTATCATGACCTCAACACATCATTACATTAAGTTTCACATCAACATCTGCAACATGCGATCCAAGCCCTAGGGCTTTGGTTTTATCCTACAGTTATGGTTTCATGGTTATGTTGCATCACCATGTGAACCCATCACATTAATGGCCTCCAAATCATGACAACAATGACTTGTACCTATTGCATCTACTCATGCTTTGACAACAATTACAACATACTCAACAATAACCCCCTTTCTCATTGATGTCAACAAACCTAGCAAGACGAGGTATGTTACATCATGCACCTCTCCCTCTCCCTTGATTCTTTCAAGTTTCTCTCCCCCTTTGACATCAATGGGAAAGGGTGACTCCCCTTGACAATCTCCCTCATATTGCATACCTATGATCAGACTCCCCCTATCAACATGTTTTTGAACTGCATCGAATCTTGTGTTGATGCTCCCCCTGAATAATCTATTTTCCCTACAAAATCCCACTATCTCTTTGCATCTACCAAATGTGAGAGAGGTCATGGAGAAACTAGTTATCATTTCCAGGTCCTGGTGGTATTGTCTTCTTTTCTTGCGAAATACCTTCATTCATGATTTTGTGTGGTCGACGTCAAACTGTTTCTACAATATTGTGCCCAATATTATGGCATAAATAAAAATCTACATATGTTATCAATAATCAAGAAAAGGAGTTGTAGTTCCTCTCATTATAGGTGTCTGGGACTCTATCTTGTCTTCCAGAAAATATTCTCTAAAGGATTTGATAAAACCCTCTGTCAATATTTCTTCTCTCTCCCTTACAATCTCTAGCTCTTTGTCCATAATTTAATCATGTGACAGTAACCATAAAATGTGCATGTATCCCTGGGTGTATAGGTTGAAGAATTGCTGAAGGTGTCTCTCCCTTGAGAGTATCTTTGTTGCTCTCCACTTATGAATGCTTTATTATGAATTTTTGTTTTGAATGAATCATCTTGATTCCTTATGGGATAGGTCTTCCAGTTTTCAGTGTTGGTTGATTTGTGCAAGACTTTGACTTTGGGTTTCTCTCCATTTTTTGGATGGGACATCCTTACATAAGACTTCTTCTCTTTATTGACGTGTGGTTGCTCTTGATTTTTGGGATAGGGTTTCTCTTCTTGTGGTTTCTATTCATCCTTGGGATGAGGCTTTTCTTCATGTGGTTTCTCTTGATTTTCTTTGGCATGTGGTTTCTCTACATCATTAGAGTGTGAGGACTCACCAATATATCCAATACCTATTCTGGTAAGTGGTGATCTATGAAAATTGATAATGTCATCCAAGACTTGTGAGCTCCTTAATTTTTATTCATCTTTTCAACTTTTTCTCTCAAGATGTCAATTTCATGCTCATGGTCGATGCATTATTCTTCTTTCTGCTTCATAAGATTTTTTAAAACATCCTCGTTCTTTTTGGCTTCTTCAAGTTCCCTTTTAAGGTGGTGATATGATTTTCTTTATCCTACTTGTTCCATTTATTTTTCTCTTCTTTTTCCTTTTCATTGAGCTCACTTGTCAAGGATCTTTCAATATCGTTTATCTCTAGCATTTTTCTTTTGAGATGCTATACTTCCTTCTTGGGTTCATCAAGTTCCTTATCCTTTTAAGATGATTACAGTTTATCGATTTGAGCTCGAAGCCTAATATTTTCAATAGCGGTAAATTGAATACTTTCCTCAATCTTCTTATTTTCATCCTTTAGGTCTTCATGTTCATTTTGAAGAACGACATACAAGGTTATGGACCTCTCCCATTCACGTGTTATTACTTGAACCTTGTCTTTAAGGGTTTTGAAATCTTCTTCGGAATGAGCAACCATTTTACCAATAAATATTGAATATTATTGATATGTATTCAAGTTGTAAAGCTTCTACTGAAGGACCTGCTCTGAAACCACTTGTTGGGAATACTGAGAGAAGGGGTGAATGAGTATTTCCCTCTCTTTTCAAAACTAGTTATATTAATTAATCATTCTTAGCATTTGGAAAACATAAAGCATCATCACATCAATAATGCATGTGCACAATAATTGGTTTCAACTAAATCTCTATTATGTATGAATGTACGTAAAAATATTTACCAGGTAGTCCTAGAACTAAGTGCAAGGCTCCCAAGGTTTACCAAAAATTTGAAAGGAAGCAACTTCTCCTTGAAATTTGGGCTCTCGTACTAGGGATAATGGCCCAGTTACAATGATTCAGTCAAGTGTTGCTACAAACACCTGTTTCTTCTATTGTAATTGTCACATCCACTTCAATTTTTGCCACTATTAATTCTTGTTTGATTGCTTCCACAACCAATTCACTGCTCGACTTCCACATATATTTACTAATCAAACTATTGTTGGTGATGTTGCACTCTCTTCCCGCTAAGCTACCGCCAGTGTGCAATCACTATCCATTGTTTCACTATTTATCGTTGTTTCTTCCATACATTTTTTCCAGATACTTTGCTACTACTGATGGTGTTCTCACTATTCCTACTGAAGTTGTTGTTTCTCAACCTTACCAATATTTCACTCTGTCCTCAATATGCTTGCATTTTATTCAATGAATAGGTCGACATACTTGCCCACAATACTTAGATCTATAATATGCCTTGCTTTGTCCTTTCATTACAAATCTTCCATTGCCACTAAATTTTCGCTGCAGATAAAATTCCTTGAAGATGTCAACCAAATGAACAAATGATGCAGTTGCTCTCACTCTTACACTACTATCCATTGTTGCTATATACATTTATCTTTGCTTCACTCGCCACGTTATTTTCAATATCTTGTAGTGGCTCATTTTAAAGATTATGAGTGACGTGTTTATCTCTTAATGCGTTGGAAATGGGTGTAGTACAGTAACTAACATATTTATTATCAAAGGATTAATTTTCTACTTTGAAACCAAGGGTTATCCAAAATTTTAGCTACTTCTAAATAATGGGATTCATTTGAAGATCTCCTAATGTGTTTTCATTTGAATATCAAGAAATGATAAGGACTACCACCCTTGTTTGGGTATGTGTAACCTTCCTGAGTATTCCCTAAAGCACATTAGCATATACCAATTTGTGACACAACCAACATATATAACTATAACTCAACCATGACCAATGTGCTAAAAAACACCATTCCTTAGCAAAATTCGAACTTCAATGCAATACTTTAATATGCAAGAAAAATCAAGCAACCATTCATTCCATACTAGAACTCATGCAAATACCACAAAACATAAGTGTATGAAATACAATTTCTTATAGGCATATTCAACCTTCAAAAAATAATAACCATTAATTTACACAATGGAATTATAAATACACAATAACACGAAAAGAACTTACTTTGAATGAAATATTCACCAATTAAGTATAACCGTCAGATATTCCACCCAAGCATACACTCTGTTGCACTTAATATCACTACATTAGGCCACATTCAAGCTAAGGATATGATATTGCAAGGATGGGTGCCTAAGCCAACTCTATCTCTCATACATAGTTATTTGTCAAGTTTTCTCTATACACACAATTTACACAATAATCAAAGCTACCAAGGATACTCAACCAATCCTAAAGAAAATCACACAAATCACACTATTGTTTAGTTATATTGCATATGAGATGGCAGGTCAAGCCTTGCTTCAAGTGATGGAAACAATAAATATAGGTCATTAATACACTGAGATATAAGGAGATCATTTCGTTGCATAGTTGTGATATAGTGGCATAGTTTTAGCTATTGTATATTAAATGAATCATCATCCAACCTAACTTTACATTGAATCTAGTATCTAGATGGAAGAAAAGCACAATATGTTGCTATCTAATCCACTATGCACAAAGGACACAGGGAGGAATCAAGGGATCCAAAGAGGATTTCTATAGAATAGTTTGAATGGAAGTCGAATGGTTGTAGTGAGGAAATTTCTAGCTTAGGTTCATTTCCAATCCAAAATGTTGGGAGGAAAAGTGCAAATTGGCATGGGATGATGGTGTTACTGAATTTACTTGGAAGAATGGATGTCCAATGGGGAAGGATAGGGAGACAACTTATGCTAAATTCACTGAATCCTTATTATTATAAAGCCTAATAAACCAAATTAGTTAAAGGATTTTGCTTCTCAAGATGAATCAATGAAAATATATATATAAAAAAAGTTTCGCATCGAAATAGTTTCATATCATGTTCATGGTCTTGACTCTAAATGTCATGATATTTTAACAAGGAAGAATAACAAACGTGTAGCAAGATATCACATTTCTTTGTAAGCAATATTGCAATGTCCATTAATCTACTTATAATCTTGTAGATAAAAAGTATATGTATCGTGTTTCCTCCCATTTTTATATCATAATAAAGCCTTATAGTTATACATCACTAAGTCCATTGTAAGTTTTTATTGGGACTAGAATGTGTAAGTTATATCTAAAAAAGCATATAACTAGGATTACTTTGACACTAACACTTTTACTATCTATTTCCCATCAATTATACCTTTCAATGTACTATACCTATCCTTGAATTATATTATGAAGCAAGAAGTCATCGAAAATATATGATTAACTCACTCTACGAACCTATCCAAAAATTTTCTATGATTATGCATCATTTCCTTTTCTTTGGCCATAAGGAAAGAAATCTATCCATAAACCTCAATAACCCAATAAAGCTTTTCTAATTTGAAGAATACAAAAATAATGATTAACAATAAACTAGGTTAATAACTTCTCTTTTCTTCAATAATATATGTGATGTAATATGTGTTTAGCAAAAATCACGCTTAACACTCCAAAATTATCATTAAAAGACACAGAAATAAAATTGTGTAAATTGTAATAATCTTATCATAGATAATAATCTTTCCACAACTTTTCATCATCACCCGAAATTTGTAAACAATATATTAACGCTTTTTTTTTATATAAAATAAACAAACCTCTTTTCATAAAGATAAAAATGGCGCAAACAAAGAATTTAGAGTGTTGCGAACCTTATAGCTGATCATCCTTCCAACGAAAACAAATATTATTTTAATACTTAACCGAATCCAATTTTAAAAGTCCATATTTTAATATCTTAATACTTAATTAATCTCATAATACTTAATGAATTAGAGAAGAAGCACGCTCCACACACCCACAAGTGACGAGACCATTATTCTCCGCGAATTTTTATTTTATTTTGTTTCACTGGACGGCAAGATCGTGAGACCGAATTTTGGTCAATGGTATTTATTTAAAAGGGTGGCGTGGGCGGAAGAAAATTGGAAAACGAATTGATTAAGTGAATATAAAATTTCTAAATTAAAATTTATGGATAAGTGAAAATAAAAAGCTATAAAACTAATTTTTAATATATATTTTTAAATATTAAAAAAATAAATTTTAATTATTTTAAAATTAAAATATTTAAATCTACTAATAAATACTGGTTTTTTCACGATGAAAAATCATAAATCGTGGTTTATAAACCCAATACAACACTTCAATCACAAGATTGAAACCTTACCCGACTTCGTATAAAAATTAAACACTTCAATACTCAAAATCGAGGTCTTTATTGGACTTAGTGGAATGATTTCAATAAATGATTTATAACCCAAAAAAGCATTTATAGCTTTTTCCCTTCTACAAAGTGTTTCTTGTCCTAGAAAAACACTGTACCGGCTGTCATCTAATAGCTCCCGGAGGCAATGTGATTTAGGGGCATCACCCATACCCCTTAACTATTTATGCGCTGATCATGAAGGTGGATCTTCATAGGGCCTATGATTCATTTGACTGGTTCTATATCCGGCTTGTTTTACTTAAGATTGGGCTGCCAATAAGAATCATCAGATGGATTATGTCTTGCATTTCAACAGTCAGATATGCAGTATTGGTCAATGGTTTGCTGACTCGTTTTTTTGAGGCAGCTAGAGGTCTTCATCAAGGATGTGCACTATCCCCGCTCATATTCATTCTCATATTGGATGGTTTTAGTAAGGTGTTACATAGTGCTGAACAAAAGGGTTACATAAAGGGTTTTTCCTTTTTGAAACTCTGTCCACGACACCCTCACTATTTGTTGATGATATGTTGCTATTTGGATATCTCATCAAGAATCATTGGTTTTATATTCGTCTGGTACTAATGAGATTTGAATATGCTACAAGACTAGGTTTCAACAATGGTAAATCTTTCCTATTATATGAGATGGGTGACTTGCAGGAGATCAATTTTATCGCTGATTTTATGGGGGTTCACATTCAGCTTGCGACGAATGCCCTCAAATATTTGGGATTCAATAAAACCCTGTGGGTACATGATTAGGGATTGGATGTGGATGATCGAGCGTTTCAGAGCTCGTATTAGAAAATGGACATACAAGTGGCTGTCTTTAGGTGGCCGTCTCATTCTCATACAGGCTGTTTTATCACAATTGATGGTATATTGGGGCCATCTATATTATTTGCCTGCCAAGACTGTGGCATTGATCAATAGCACTATTGCTAGATTTCTGTGGGGAGGCACCAATATGGGAAAGAAATTTCACCTATGCAAAATTGATATTTTATGCAGACCAAAAGAACAGGATGGGTGGGGCATTTTAAATACTCGAATATTCAATATTGCCCTGCTTATTAAATCTTTCTGGTGTGCTATCAACGGGGATAGTATCTGGAGTGCTATTATCAGGTGCAAATACATTGGGGGCGACTTTCTTCATCAAATTATCTGTCAGGAAATTGCGTGCTCACGGAACATATCAGTTATATGGGGCAGTTTTAAAAAAGTGTTGGGATATGTAGTTAACCGACTATCCTGGTTTTTTTGTGATGGTGGGCTGACTTACAAATGCATCATATCTGTGCCACATCATAACTGCCTTTCCCCCCACCTTCTTCATCGACTATCACACAGGGGTTTTTTATGTCTCTCACAGACTATACACTGCTGGTCTTATGGCACTCCAATTTTCAAAACTACTAATCAATTGACGCTGGATGGAGATGATGTTGACGAATGGCAGCTCATTCGAGACTCTTTAAGAGGCGCGAGTCTTTGTCATTCTCAACAGGGTGATGACATCATATGGAATGGACCCACTAAGAACAAATCCCTCACTGTTAAGGATGTATATAAGAACATCTTCACAACTTCGCAGGGGGTTCAATCTAACAATGCTTTCTACCCTTTCTGGAGGTGAAGGATCCCAACTATGATCGCCCTCTTTGGATGGCTGGTGTGGCGCGATAAGATTTTAACCTGGGACAATCTCAATAAGAGGGGCATACAAGGCCCTAATCGATGTGCAATATGTACTATGGAAGGTGAAAGCATTATCCACTTATTTTTCTTATGCCCAGTGGTTAAGAGGCTATGGAGACTATTTTGTCCATACTTTATGGACCCGACATGGTCGGCCTATGATTTCATGTTTGCTATAAAGGAATGGGATAAGCTTAGCGGAAAATTTAAATCTCTTCCTTTTTTCCTTGTCTGGGAGGTATGGATTGGTCGGAATTATTTGATCTTTGAAAATAGACCTTTTCAGATTCATAGTATCTACTCCAAGATCATGGAATGGATTGAGGTGAGGCCTATCTCTTGTCAATAGATTGTTAATGGATCATATAGAAACAGACCACATGAGATAGTGATCCCTGCCATATTCTTCGATGGAGCATCGGCTGATGGCAATACAGGATGTGGTGTTTGGATTAAACTATCACAGAGGGACAGAATACACATCTACTGGAATGGTGGACTTGGATCCAACAACAAGGCTGAAATCATGGCTCTATGGGGTGGTCTCCATGCTGCTGCAGATCAACAATTTCAGAATGTTAATCTATATGGTGACTCCATGCTGGTGATTGGCTGGATCACATGTAAATTTGATATGAGCAATCCTGGTTTAATGGGCTGGCGACAGAGGACTCATCGATTATGGAAGATTCTGAACTGTCCACCTATTAATCACATCTACAGAGAGAATAACACAAGGGCCGATGGACTCTCTAAAAGAGGTATTAATGCAGAGTTTGGGGCTATGTATGTTACCTAGTACAGGGACGGGCTGTAGTTATGGAATTCGTCCATCCCAATCCCGTGACTGCAGTTCATAGGTTTTCTAGGAGCATCATTTTTATTTTTCGTTTTTTGCAGCACTAGCAATATTGGCCATATCTCATTTGGTATAATAATAGTACTAAAATATCATGGTTGTTGGAGGCGGCTCTGGTTATCATTGGATATGACTTATGCAGATATGTGCACATAGCTTCTATCAATATCTACATATCAGCAAGACCTACGTCATATAACAAGCGGGCGTGTCAAATGATGCTATCAACGGAACAAGGTCAACAATATTCCCGATCTAATCTGCAACAAGCGAGGTTGTTAATCAAACGTGCCTGGTGGTTAAATTTACTGTATAACATGGTTTTCGATCAGTTTTGAATATTTCTCTATAGCCTACAGTCTCTCAGAACGATCTGTCTTTTAGACAAGCGAGCCTGCAAAATATTTCATGAGAGCCTGTTTTTTTGTACATGGGAATATTTAAATCCGATTCTACTTTTAGATTTCAGATATTCACTTTGTCCTACCTTCTTCAAACGAGCCTGGTTTTTTATATGTCAAGCGAGCCTGTCCATTTATATTTCAAGCGAGCATGTTCATAACAGTTTCATGTGAGACTGCAAAGCGTATAATATATATCAAGCGACCCTGTCCAATATTACTTCAAGCGAGCCTGTTTAATTAACAGTTAATGTGAGATTGCATTGCGCATATATATTTTGGATGGGGCACAATTTGGGTTATATGGTCCATATATTTACCACAAAGACTGGGCACAATTTGGGTTATATGGTCCATATATTCCTCACAGTTTTGATGCCCAACCATATCCAGTCTCACTGATGTCTTTATCAGTTCGCTTGTCATATTTTGTATACGCTGCTATACTTAGTTTTTTGATGTTTCCATACATTACAGTGTTTTCATGTCCATAAGATATGATGGTTCAAATTGTCAAGGGATGGATTTTACTCCTGTTAATGAGGTGGCCTATCTTTCTTTCATTTTCTTATTCATTCTATGAATGAGCATCAAATCCACTGGCCATGCAATGTTGGTTTTCTCGCTGTAGGCACATCAACTGAGAATGTTATATGTCAATGTACTGTTTATATACTAATATATTCAGCGTTTTTTTTCTTCTGAAAAAAAAAAAAGAAAAAAGAAAAAGAAGAAGTGCCCTTGAGATTTCATTGAAATCACAAGTTTGATGTGTAATTATTGTACAATCTAAGTGCTGGGAATCCATATATATTGTCAAAAAACCATTTTGCATAACACAAATCAAGATTTCGTCTCATTTTTTTTTTGCCAATTCCAACACCCTAAACTCCAAAAAATAGCACTAATGGGATTCAATTTATTGGCCAAGTTGCTTAGAAAGGAAGCCATCGTACATTACCAACTCCACACTCGACTATGCCAAGTCAAGCGTAGGTAAACCCTTTCGGCTTTATCACCTCACATTCCTAGCGTACATCTCATCACATTTCCACCTTCCACTTCGGATCCTTCGTCGTGATTCCACCAATCTTGTGACGGTATTGGCCACGTCAACCAATACATTTCGGCCAGATTCTCTTCAGCCGAATGACTTCCTGCCACGTCACCTAAGCCGGCGTGACATGATCAATTGGTGCGGTTCATGTGAAAGGTGAAAGCGCCCGTGTCTCATGGCTGGATTCAGTAGTTGTAACTTTCGTCAATCATTTTTATCATATGGACGCGTTCACACAATTGCGAGATTCTAACCCGACTTTGTAATAATACATAGAAGGGTCCCTGCTCTGGTTTCATAAATGCTCCTGCTCTGGTTTCATTGGTTCTCCTACATTTCAGAGAGTACCGTATAAATCTTTCACGAAATGGGAATTCATGAGGAGGCTGAGCAGACCTCTGAGCATTCTTGCCGGTTCAACAATGATAATGATGCTATTTCAGAGGTTAGATTGGAGAAAGATGATAAAACAGGTAATATTTTTGATATGGGTGGTCATATAATGGGAATTCCAACAGACAACAATGTCTTGGGATCGGCATGTATCATAGGGGGTCCAGGAGAAATGTCCAGCGATTCTGAGAATAAGGAGGATCCACCAAGAACTTGGGGATCACCTGATCTTACTGTAAATTTGCAAAGAGAAAATAGGACAGATACCCACATCAGGAATCTTGTGGGAAATGATCATCCATCAATGGAGGCAAGCCCTTATGTTTTGGAAGGTGATCACACCCCTCCTTCAACTCCCTCTAGAAGCTGTAAATCCCCATTTGTTCCTTCCTTCAAAGATGTCACCAAGATGCTCACATCCCCAACATTTCTTTGCGGTAAATATACATGTTACTTACATGTAATCACATTTTTTTCCAGCAATTATTACTTTTTATTGTGCTTTGAAGTTATAAACTGTTAGCTCTGCTGATATGGATGGTGTTGAGATGATAATCTGCATTGGGTTATTGTTTTCGTTGTGAACAGCTAAGGTAGATTCATTCATAGAGAGCTTGAATAGATGTAGAAGAAATGCTGATGGGTTAGTTGAGCATTTTTGGGCTCACAGTAAGTCTCTAAACTCTGTTCTCTACATAATCTTTCAATAGGAGTGAAACTGAGATTTCCTTATATGAAAAGTGGGTGAAGAATTTTCCTCTTGGAATGCATGTGGTTATACTATTTTATCATTGTGTATATTGTGTTTAGTGAAGCTTGGTGAAAACATGTCTGAGACAGTGTGGGGAAAACTGAGGTTGGGCACCAAAATAGTAGCAGAAGGTGGAGTTCAGAAATTGTTCAAGTCAAACTTTAGTGTTGGTCCTAAAGAGAAGCTCTTGAAAACTTCAGCTTGTTACTTGTCAACCAGCATTTTCCCAGTGGCAGGCCTACTTTTCATATCAACAGAAAAGGTAGCCTTCTGCAGTGACCGTCCACTCTCCTTCACATCTTCTAAAGGAGAGACTACCTCCAGCTATTACAGGGTAAGCATATTATTACATTAATGTTGGACTAATGTTTTGAAGTTGATTTTTTTTTCTAATTATTTCTCTTATTATCTAGGGTTTTCTAATTTTAATCTGATACGGTACTGGGTTTGATATTATAGGTGGTTATACCTCTTGGAAGAGTGAGATCAGTTAACCTATACGAGAACATTAAGAAGGCCACCGAGAAGTATATTCAAATACAGACTGTTGATGATCACGAGTTCTGGTTCATGGCTTTCGTCAATTATAAAAAGGCCTTCAAGCATCTAAAACGAGCAGTGACATCTCATTAGTTCTCGGACTATATATAAAGAGTAAATTTGAGAGTCTCTTCAAACGTGCAGGCTGTTCTGGAGTAGCCATGACAGCTGTTTATATCTAGTTTATCGAAACTATGCAATAAGGAAAATAGATGAAAAAAAATGTAATGGTGTCATTTCTAAGGAGTCAATGATTGAAATTGGTTTACAAATAAGGTAATGGTAATTGTCGAATCCACATCCTTGATCTAGGTAAATTTGGCCTTGTTGAACCAAATATGCTTTGTTTAACCAGTTGCTTTGTAATCATTGCAATGGAAGGTGTTGCTATATTGGGAATATTAAGCATCATACTAAGTTGACTAAGTTAATGATTGGCTAATTGTATATATATCTTTTCGATTAAGTTAACTAAGTTATATCATTTCTATTAAGTTAACTAAGTTAATGATTGGTTAATTATATTTATATTTTTTTTATCAGATAAAAGTAAAGTGATATTTAATGGATAAGATAAAAAGTCACACAGCAAATCATTAACTTAGTGCATAGTGCTAACTCCATATAATAGTACCATACTTATTAGGTTAAACTGAACTAAAATTTTTATCATACCCTACTGATAGCTCGTATGGAAAGTTCATTAACTTAGTGCATAGTGTTAACCCCGCATAGTAGTACCATAGGTACTAGGTTAAACTGAACCAAAAAGTTTATGATACCCTACTAATAGCTGGTATGGAAAGTATTTTCATATTAGTAGCAGATGAATTGGTGTGTAGTAGTGCCATACTTACTCGGTTATGCTTGTTGGTCTCGGGAGAACATTAAACAAGATTAAGAAGAAAGAACTATAAACTGAATGGAAACTGAATCAAATACACAAGTAAAAAACACAATTCTTTACGTGGTAAAACCTTGACAGGGTGTCAACCTCCACGGGGCAAAGGATTGGAAACTTTATTAATCAAGAATGATTCTTCTTAAGTTACAAGTATCTCGGGCCATCCCAATTTAACATGGGCTACTTCGTTACATAAGTGCCTCTTCATTATAAAACTGAGTGTCTGGTAAATTTCGTTAATTACAATTAGTTGTCATTATTTCAACAGACTCCACCTTGACAACAATTTTCCTAATCCCTTGCCCATGCCCATTCGTCATCTCTTCTGCAGGCCAAGAGAAGCGAGACACCATCTCAGCTTCTCTACTGTAACTGGCTTCATGAATATATCTGCATGATTTTCTTGTGTACAGACTTTCTTGAGAACTATTTTTCTGCCTTCGATTACATGCCTCACAAATTGATACCTTACATTGATGTGCTTCGTCTTGCTATGATAGGCTAGATTTGTAGCCAAATGAATAGCACTATGACTATCACAAAACACATTCACTTTCTCTTGTGTCCTTCCAATCTCATCAAGAAGAAATTTTAACCAGATTCCCTCTTTACAAGCATCTGAAGCAGCTATATACTCTGCTTCAATACTGGAAAAAGCAACTGTCTCTTGAAGCTTTGAGATCCAGCTGATTGCTCCACCTGCAAGAGAAAAAACATAACCTGTAGTAGACCTCCTTTTAACCAAATCACCAGCATAATAAACATCCACATATCCGTAGACTGAACCTTCACGACCATCAAATCTGATGCAATGGTCACTTGTGCTTCTTAAATACCAAAGCACCCATTTCACTTCTCGCTAATGTTCTTCCCCTGGATTTTCCATGAATCTGCTAACAACTCCAACTGCATGTGAAATGTCAAGTCTTGTAGATACCATCACATACATTAAGTTTCCTACCGCATTTTCATATGGTACATGAGACATATACTTCTTTTCTTCATTAGTTCTAGGAATTAAATACAAAGAAAGCTTAAAATGGGAACCTAATGGAACATTAACATGTTTCACATTGTTCATACCAAAATTCTCAAGTACTTTCTCCACATACTTTTGTTGTGATAAGAAAAGCTTACCATTCTTCCTGTTTTTGTGTATCTCCATGCCCAAGATATGTTTTGCCACTCCAAGATCCTTGATATCAAACGTCCTAGAGAGATAAGCCTTTAACCTGTTGATTTCTTCCATGCTTTTGCTTGAAATAAGCATATTATCAACATACAACACCAAGATAATGAATATGTCATTGAAACTTTTAAAATATACACAATGATCATACTCACTTCTAATAAAATTTTGGCTCACCATGAAGGAGTCAAACTTCTTGTACAATTTCCTGGGCGACTGCCTCGGGTCATACAATGATTTCTTGAGCTTGCAAACTATTATTATGCTACGACCTTATAAAAAACCTTCTCGCTGATCTATATATATCTCTTCGTCCAAATCACCATGAAGAAAGACTTTTTTAACATCTAATTGTTCTAACTCAAGGTCAAGTAATGCAGTTAGTGCTAACACAGTACGAATAGAAACAAGTTTAACGACTGGTGAAATTTTTTCATAAAAATCAATACCTTCAACCTGAGAATACCCTTTTGCAACCAGCCTCGCCTTATCCCTATCAATATTTCCATCAACTTTTCTCTTCAATTTGAAGACCCATTTGTACCCAACAACACTTCTCCCTTTAGGAAGTTCCACAAGATCCCAGGTATTGTTCTTGGCTAAGGAATCCATTTCTTCTTCAGTAGCTTTTTTCAATATCTTGCTATCTGCATCATCTACTGCTTCCTGATAACAAGAACGCTCCCCATCTTCAGTAATCAATGCAAAAGATGAAGTGTAATCTTCATACCTTTTGGATGTTTTTCTTAGAGTGACTGGTTGTTGAATTGGTTCTATAATTTCTCTAGATTCCTGTACTTCTTCACCTTTATCATTAGAAGTCTCTCCTTCCTTTTGACTTTTTGGAAAAGGTTTAGTCTCCAATTGAATTTGCTGATTTGGAAATACCTGTTCCAATTCAACTTTTCCAACATCTGATTTTAGAATAGAATATTCATCAAATGTTACATCTCTACTAATGACTATCTTTCATGAAGAAGGATCCCACAACCTATGTCCTTTCACTGCATAATCATACCCAACAAAGACATAAAATTTTGATTTTGGATTTAACTTTGAATGTTGATTTCTAGGAATAAGAGCATATGCATCAAAACCAAAAATCTTCAAATGCGAATAATCACAAGACTGACCCAACCAAAATTCTTCAGGAATTTTACAGTTTATGGCAACCGAAGGTGATTTTTTAACTAAAGAACAAGCATTAGATATTTCTTGTACCCACAACTCCTTTGGTAGCTTAGCATTGTTGATCATTCTTATGGCTCTTTCCATAAGATTCAGATTCATATGTTCAGCAACGCCATTTTTCTGAGGAGTATAAACAACAGTTTTATGTCTAACAATCCCTTCATCCTTACATAATTGTTCAAATTCGATAGAAGTAAATTCACCGCCATTGTCATTTCTTAAACATTTAATTGATTTGCCTATTTTATTTTCCACCATAGCTTTAAATTGTTTAAAAAAAATAAATACATCATCTTTCATTTTCAACATGTAGACCCAAAATTTCATGGATAAATCATCAATAAATGTTAAGAAATATAATGCACTTCCATAAGACACAGTAGGAGATGGTCTCTAAAGAATGAATGGAGTCTAAAATTTGTTTACTATTATGATTACCAGCCTTGAACCTTTGTTTACATTGTTTTCCATACACACCATATTTACAAAAATCCAACTTCAAGGTTTTCAAATTAGGAAGCAACTTGCGGTTCATTAGTACCTGAATACCTTTCTCGCTCATGTGACCAAATCGTTGATGCCATAGACATGAACCTTCTTCTGCTTTTTCTGATACAATTGTTTCTTCACTAACTTGAGTACTTATTTTGAGTCTGTACAGATTTCTGACCTTTTCAACCTTCATAACTACCAAGGATCCTTTTGAGACTTTAAACACTTCATTCTGACCTATAAATTTATACCCATTCGAATCCAAAACTCCCAAAGAATTCAATTTTTCTTTAATTTAGGTACATGCCTAACATCTAAATAATGTTTTAACTCTATCATAGTACATTTTAATTTTTACGTTTCCCATCCCAACAGTCTGACAAGATGCATTATTTCCCATAAACACAAAACTACCATTTATAACTTCATATGAAATAAGCTAACTTCTGTGCGGACTCATGTGATGAGAAGCACTAGAGACTAACGGCCAATTTTCAACATCTTGAAAGACATTACAAACATGTAGAGCTTCAATAGTTAAAACTTCATCAATCATACCTGAATCAACTTGATTTGCTTCCTTATTCTGGTTTTTCGACTCCTTCCATTTCCAACAATCTTTCTTAAGGTGTCCAAATTTATTGTAGTACCAGCACTTGGCTTAACACTTCTTTCTGCCCCTTGATTTTGATTCGGAAGAACCCCTTGGTTTCTCCCCTCATTCTTTTGATCGACCTCTGGCTACCATGGCTTCTAGTGCAGATGTTTCAATAATAGATTTCCTTCATACTTCTTCAGATAACAGAGCACCCACAACTGATTCAAATTTCAAAGAATCGATAGTGCTCAAACTGATTGAAGTTACAAAGTGGTCCCATGACTCGGGCAGAGAACATAACAATGTTATAGCCTTGTCTTCTTCCAGAAATTTAACCTCCATATCTAACAGCTAGAAAATAAGTGTATTAAAAACATTTAAATGTTTTACAACTTTTGCACCCTCCTTCATGCAAATACTGTACAATTGTATTTTCAAATAAATTCTGTTTGTCAATGATTTGGTCATATACAAAGTTTCTAGTTTTTCCTACAAACCTTCAGCTGTACTCTCTTTGACAACATTAAAAAGAAATTCATCTTTCAAGCATAACCTAATGATACTAAGGGCTCGGGCATCCAAGTCCTCCCAGTGCGTATTTGTCATGGTTGCAGGTTTTTTCTTCACCCCGTCTAATGCTTTGCGCAACCCTTGTTGCACTAGCAAGTCTCTAACTTTTAGTTTCCAAAATGCAAAATTGCTCTTCCCGGTGAAATTCTCCACCTCGAACCTTGCATTCATTATTTTGGCCATTTCTTCCTCCCATAATTTCTTAGTTTTCCCTTATTTCTTAAAACTTACAACTAAGGTTTATTTGTTTGCAAGGGTTTCACTTTCATCTAGAGTTTCTTTAAACTTGTAAACTTCTTTCCTTTGAGAAATTTCACTTTCATCAAGAGTTTTTCTGAACTTATTTCTTTTAAACAAAAAATGATTATATTCCCTCTTTAATTTAAAAAATTTCTAGAATTTGTTAAAAAAAAAAAATAGTCCAAGCTCCTTCACACAATTCTTTTACACCATCTTCAAACAATACTGATTTTCTGAAATCTTTTCAAAAATCTTGATTTCTTGAGCAAAATATTGGAATAACTTTATTCTTTTTCAGAAAAAAAACATTAAATTTCTTGTTAAAATAAATGTACCGACTTTCTCCTATTTTGTTGTTTGTTCAACAAATGAACAAGAAGAATTGCAGTCTTATCATTTCTCAAATTCGTTGGTCTCACACTCTACTCCCACTTCTTCTCCACACCGGTGACAGTCACGCTCTGTCCCACTTCTTCTGCACATCGGTGACAGTCTTCTAGGTGGCAGACTAAGCACCTCAGCCTTAATGACCTTGTCAATCTTTGTATCAGGAAATAGACATTTTTTTTTCTTGCTTGGTGACTAACTGATAGCTCGCTTCCTTCCTCTAAACAGTGGCTCTCCAAACAATCTCTATGATAGCTACATAAAAATGGAGGAGAAACAAAAAATGTTGGCATTTTGCATGTTGCGGACTATGGTTCCAAACAACAATTAGGGCTTACTTGACGCACAATGCAAGGTCAGCTAGATCACAATGTGACCTTTCCTTAAAATAAATTGTGTGGGTTCTTTCACAGAGGACAACACACTCCCTTCTAAATGGTGGACATGCGGTAGGCTCTTCTCAATTGGCAGACAACGATTTTCTTTCAACCCAGACGTCATCTCTCTCACAGGTCCTCACAATACCCTCTCGCAGGCTAGCTCTGATACCATTTTTTGGTCTCAGGAGAACATTAAACAAGATTAACAAGAAGGAATTATAAACTGAATGGAAACTGAATTAAACACACAAGTAAAAAACACAATTCTTTATGTGGTAAAAACTTGACAGGGTGTTAAGGAAGCCTCTACGGGCAAGGGATTGGAAACTTTATTAATCAAGAATGATTCTCCTTAAGTTACAAGCCTCTAGGGCCATCCCAATTTACCATGGGCTCCTTTGTTACATAAGTGCCTCCTCGTTATAAAACTGAATGTAAATTTCATTAATTACAATTATATTTGTCATTATTTCAACAATGTTGAACCAAAAAACTCATCATATGCATAGACAGGTATTGTCATACTACTGACAGCCATTAGGAAGGTATTTTCATACTAGTAGCATGACAACCAGCATGCGGTAGCACCATACTTACTAGTTTAGGATGAACCATAGAATTCATCATACCCCCATAAGAATTCTTTCAAGAAAATCCAATTCATACCACATGGTGCATACACATCTCAAAGACATTTCTTATTCCATGATCAATGGCTTCACATAGGGAGAACCAAAGTTCCTCTTCAACGATTTTTTTGGTCCTTTTTGCATGCAATAGCATTTTGTTCAATCATAATACGTATCTATGTTCACCATTCAAATGTTGAAGATTGAAACAAGAAACAGTGAAGGAGGCATCTCGAAACATCATTCCTGATCCTAGTTGGAAAGTGATCACCTAAACTAGGTGGGGCCCACACATGTGATTTTTGTCGCAAATTATATTTTTAGACTATGTCTATTTTTAGACATGTCGATCATATTCTATGACTTGCAGGATGCTATTTGTGGATGGTTGGTCAAGTTGGAAAAATAGATGGACTTCTATTTTTAGACATATTGGGCAGAGTCTATTTTTAGACTGCTAGTCTAAAAATAGATATGTCAAATATTATTAGCTCTTAATAATATTTGGACTCTAAACATTATCTTATTCTCTTGGAGCACTTTAGTTAAGTGCACAGATGTGGCACAGGAGCTGATAGAAGGAATTACGCTATTACTGAAGGTTAAGTGGAGCTATTGCATGGAGACTTCAGTTAGAACTCATGTGACAGAGTTTGGTGTAGTTGTAGAAGTAGTTGGTCGAGTTGTGTTCAGTTTAACACAGTTAGACATAGTTAAGCTAGTTGTATCTAGTCTAACTAAATGATACACTAGTGAGAGTGGTGTGAATTAATTATTAATTAATTCACTAATTATTAACTCATTAATCAACTAAAGAATACATCAATTAACTACAGTGCATGGATAGTTTCAGTGGAGATCAGTGAAGAGGTAGGTGAAAGAGCATTATGACTATCAGTTGTGACTATAGTGTTGCATGATTTGCAACATAAAGTGGTTGGAGATGCCTACGAAAATTGCGCGAGAAAGGCTGGGGCAATTGGAACTCATCCAGAGCCATTCTTCAGCAGGGATTACGCAGTAGAGGCAGGAAAAAGGCTGGCAAAGATCGGTGCATGGATTTGCAAGATGGGGCCTGATTAGTGTGTAGCAATTGGAGATTGTACTGAGAGCTTGTGAGGAACTTTGTATAATGATTGTTACATGATCTCTATGACATATAATATACAGATAGTTGGGGGTTTTTAGCTTTAATATTTCCCATAAATTACTGTGTTCATATGTGTGAATTTTTATGGTTTTAATGTGTGCATGCAATTGATTTTATTTCTGCATGTGATGATCAATGGTAGAAGAGATTTTGTATTATGCATGAAGTTGAAATAGTGTGTGATCAGGAGAATCTTGGTGTATAACATATCAGTTATTAAATTTCTACATCAAACACTTCAACACTAATTCTACCCGTGGAAAAACTTCTTTGATTTCAAACTCATGCATATGGATATGGGATAACTTCTTTGCCCCCAACTACGATCTAGGGATATTGACCAACCTAAGTTCCTGTTAGTGGGGCTATGTCTACTAGAATCACAGAGTTTCCTGCTCTATCGGTTAAGATAAGAGTAATGAAAATTCATCACTAATAGAAACCATAATGTATTAATGTAGCTGTTATAATTTAATGACAAAGGCAGTGGAATAAAGATCCAAATAAATTTCTTACAAGTTTTCCCATATGTAAAACCTTCCCACTAAAACCACTAATATTTTCATAATAGTAGTTGCAGCAAAGCTTGACATTTACGAGCTAAAGATAAGGCATTGCATGATTGAATCACAACCAAGCTCTCATGTTTCTATGGAGTTAACATTCTTAGTGAAAAAAACCAATAATCAGAAGCACAATTTCCTATGAGGATTGGTACGATTTATTGTACCCAAAAGATTTATTAGAAAATCAATATTATATTAGATTTGGTTTATGTTAGAGATTTAAAAAATAGCTAAAATATAATTTAATATATTGCTAGGTATTAAGAGGGTGAGGGTTTTATTTAAATTAAAATAACCGTATTCAAGTGAAACTGCAATAGGATAGTCATTGCTTCTCCAAATTCATTGCTTCCTGGAGCAGTAGGTGCTATTGATGAGTCTTTATTTAAAGGACATGAATTAAAGTTGGTATTTGCATATTGTTTTTACATATCAGGTGTTAATTTATTCTATACTTGCTGAGATATTCATAGAATTTTGTAGAATGTATCTTATCTCATATTCTTGAATTTATATGGATTTTAGGTTGTGTATAAGTGATATTCTAATTTAAATCATCAAAAGTTGGAAATAAGATGTGTAGTTGGAATCCCACATAATGTGAAAACATTTGTTATTGAGCTTATCAAGAGGTGATAAACTTTGCTTACAAATTCTAGAGATCTTTCTTTGTAAAATTTTTGGAGTAGGGTGATATATTTCTCATTATTGTACCTTGTAAAAGTAAACAACAAGAATAACAAAAATGGCCACAAGAAACATGTTTAATCATCTTGATTCAAAATTCACAATTACCATATGTTGGTTTTCATATATTGTTGCTATAATAGCTTCACAAACATAAGACTTTCTCAAATATCTTTTTTAAATGGACCAACTAGATGTTGAAATATGCTTATTTAAATATGGACAAACTAGATGTCTAAGCTGATATTCTGGGTGGTTATACCTCTAGGAAGAGTGAGATCAGTGAACCTATCGAGAACGTTAAGAAGGCCATCGAGAAGTATATTCAAATCGACACTATTGATGATCATGAGTTCTGATTTATGGATTTTGTCAATTATCAAAAGGATTTCGACAATCTTCAACAAGTAGTGACATCTCATTTGTTCTCCGCCTAAATATAAAGAGGAAATTCGTGAGTCTCTTCAAATGTGCAGCCTGTTTTGGAGTAGCCATGACAATGGTTTATATCTAGCATATAGAAACTATAAATAAGGAAATAAACAGAAAAATATAAGTGTCCTTTTTAAGGAATTAATGATTAAAATTGGTTTACAAGAGAGGTAATGGTTGTGGAATCAACGTCCTTGATCTAGGTCAAAAATTTGGCTTAGTTGAAACAGTTGTGGTTAGTGGTTACTGTATTAGAAAGTATTCTCATATTTTAAATATTAAGTACTATAAATTAAGTTAATATATATTAAGTTAATTTAGACATTTTATTCATTCGGTAAGAATAAAGTTAGCAGATAAATTGGCATGTAGTAGTACCATACTTACTAGGTTAGGCTGAACCAAAGAGTTCATCATGCCCCATAAGGAATGCATTTCCATACTACTAACAACTGGTATAGAAGGTATAAAAGTATTTTCATACTAGTAGCAGATGAATCTGCATGCATTAGTACATACTTACCAAGTTAGGCTAAACCAAGGAACTTATCATGCCCCATTAAAATTCCTTGAAGCAAAGCGAGTTAATGGTACATACCTAGTCATGTGAAAGACAATATTTTTTATTCCATGTTCAATATATTCACACAAGGTGAACCAAAATATTCCTCTTCAACGATTATTTGGTCGTATTCTCATGCCATAGCCACTTCTTTTTCAATCTTATTAGTTATCACTGTTCAGCATTCATATAATTCAACATTAATTATACCCATGAATTTTTTTTTTTGATACCAAATTGATATGTATGGACATATGCCAACTTTTTTGTTCCCAAACTGAGACGCATGGATATTAATTAACCAACCTAGGATACTTGTTAGTATGGAGTTGTGCTTGTTAAAAAATAAAACACAAGATTTTTCATTTACAGATAGTAGGGATCTGACTCAAGACAACAGAGTGGTGAAGATTAAATCATGCAATTTATTTCCCAAACCAAATAAAGCTAAAAGCTCAAAAATTTACACTCATACGGAGGTGGTTGCTCCTTCACTAAGTAAAAACAAAGTTCTTATCTTGATTTAAACTTCACTAGGAGTTGCTGAGTAACTAAATGTAACTAAAAAAACATACATTAATAAAACACAATATGGCTGATTGTACAAAAATAGTTTTTTTTTTTTTTTTTAATGTTGAGGAGCACACATATTAGTTTCCAAATTAATGTGTGACCATACGTTTTTACCAACCCTTCATTAAATGTCCATTTGACTTTGATTATATGATGTGTTGGGGAATGGAGAATTTTACTCGTGCTCAGAACTTCATGCCATGTCTTTTAGCCTGCAAACTAAATACGTAACCTGCAAAATATTTACTTGAGGTATGGTTGTTTTCAAGTGGTGGTTGAGATTAATTTTCTAAAACTCCCCTTTAATCACAAATTTGGCCATTGACAATTCCCAAACAATCTTTGAGATAAACAAAATTTTCACGTACCAATGACTTTGTGAAGATGTCTGCAAGACTTGAAATGCTTCAACAAAATCTCACCATTGTTAACCAATTATCTTATAAAATTATATTTAGTGTCAATGTGCTTGGTCCTCTCATGAAAAACATAATTATTTAATCGTGAAATTGTGGAACTATTGTCATAGAAAATAGTTGTTGTTCCCTCTTGTTCATGGCATAAATCCCTCAACATTCTTCTCATCCAAACGGCTTGACACGTTGTTGTTGTTGTTGCGATGACATATTCATCCTCTGTTGTTAACAATGACACTATCAGATGCTTCTTGTAGGCCCATGAAATGGCTCCCGAACTTAAATGAAAAACATATCTTGATGTGCTATTTTGGTCATCAACACTTCTTGCCTAGTCACTATCCACATAGCCAACCAACCTAAGATCATCTGTAGCAGTGTAAAAAATATCATACTCCTTTCTCCCATTGACATACTTTAGAATCCTTTTGGCCGCTTTCCAATGTGTCTCCTTGGGTCTCCATGAACCTTGAAACCAAACACACTACATACATTATATCAGGCCTACCTGCAGTCAAATAAATTAAGCTACCCACAATACTTTTGTATAATGTCGGATCAACATTGTTGTTGCAATATTCTTTGCTCAACGTCAACCCCATGATATTTGGAGTTGGTGTAGGCTTGTTTTTCGACATTTTTAACCTCCAAAATGTCTACTACATACTTTTCTTGAGAAATAAGAATACCATTTTCTATTTTCTTCACTTCTATGCCCAGAAAATACCTTAACAACCCTAAGTCAGTCATTTCAAACTCACTTTACATGACCTCTTTGAAATCAACAATGAGGAAATCATCACTTCCTGTAAAGATAAAATCACTTATATACAAAATAGCAATAAGAAGCTTACCATCACTCTCTTTGATGTAGAGAGTAGCCTTATAGTTGGATTTTTCGAAGTTGTTGTCCATCAAGTAAGCATCTATCCTACTATACCATGCATGCAGTGCTTGCTTCAACCCATAAAGAGATTTCCTCAACTTAGAAACCTTGTCTTCTTGGCCTTCTACCTCATAACAAGGTGGTTGTGCAACATATACTTCCTCTTTCAGCACTCCATTCAAAAGCGTTGATTTTACGTCCATTTGACACACTTTCCATTTCTGTTGTGCTAGAATTGATAACAATGTATGCATTGTCTCTATCCTTGTGACTGGCGCAAATGTATCTGCATAATCTCCTCCATGTTGTTTCTTGTATCCTTTGACAACTAGCCTTGCTTTATGTCTTTCAATCTTTCCTTCATCATTCCTCCTGGTCTTTTAGACCCACTTCACTCCAATGACTTCTTTTCCTTGTGGAAGGTCCACTAACTCCCATGTGTCATCATTTTCTATTGTTTCTATTTCTTCATCCATCGTTGCAACACATTTTTCTTCTTTGACTACATCCTCAAAATGTATTAGGTCATATACATGAAAAAATAGTGCAAATAAGGAATTTAGACCAACACCACTATCAACTTCATTTTTCTCATATATTTCACTTAAATTTATGAATTTTTGTCTTCTTATGCTTGCGAAAGATGGGCTTGACATTTCACTTGGTGTTGTTCTTGAAATATATGCCATTGTGGATCTTTGTGGTGTGCTTGGAGAATAAATTTCTTAACAGCGTGACACTATCCTATTATTTGTTGACGGTGTCACTTGGTGATTTATTTATTGAGCTATAATAGGAGTAGGAGGATTCACCATTGAGGAATTACTTGTTGCAGTCAATTCCTCTTTGTCTTCATGTGGTATACATGCTTTCACATTGATAGTCTTCTCTAAACTTCCATCCCATGCTTCCTCTTCTATGAAGTACAAATCTCTGTTGATTATGACTTTCTTGGTTGATGGTTTGTAGAGTTTGTATTCCTTGGATTCATCACTATATCCAACAAAGATTCATTTCTTCCCCTTGTTGTCCAAATTCTTTCTTAACTCATCCAGGACAAGTGCATATGCCACACATCCAAATAATGTCATGTGAGTGACACTATGCTTTCTTCCACTCCATGCCTCTTCATGATTTGTATTATTAACACTTTTGGTTGGACACGTATTAATAATATATGTTGCACAAGGGACAGATTTATCCTAATAATCATTTTGAAAATGCTTTTCCTTCAACATAATCCTTGCCATTTCCAGAATGGTCCTATTTTTCCTTTCCATGACACCATTTTGTTGAGGTTTATACCTTGTTGTAAAGTGCTTGTGAATTCCATGTTCCCTACAAAAATGTACCAAGTCATTTGATATGTGTTCGCCACCTCTTTTAGTCCTAAAAAATTTGATGTAGTGTCCACCTTGCTTCTCAACAAGAGTGTTGTATTGGAAAAAGCACTCAAAGACTTCAATTTTTTGTTTTAGGAAGTAGACCCATGTCTTCCTTGTATAATATCACATGCTTGTACAGAGTTCATTACCTATATCTAAATAATGAATTCACAGGAAATTACCTTCCACATACATGCACGCACGCTCAGTCTCCTACTACCACAGGCGTCTTTGGGGGTCCTTTACCTTTTATTAACTTCTAGCACATTACCTATAATGATACTGGCTCATACTACCTTCTGGCTACTGGCTTCTGGCTACTGGAAAACGCTTCCACGTCCA